>CANUEP010025146.1:0-55771 GCA_947857235.1 Jatropha podagrica
TTATATATATATATATATATATATATATATATATATATATATATATATATATATATATATATATATATATGATTAATTAATCATTAAAGACAAGCAATCACATGTGCAAGAGATCACAAGAAAAGAGCATCAATACTTCACTTGGAAATTTTCTTTTTTCCTCTTCCCATGATGAATATGATTGATTGAATTACAAATTAATTAGGGTTCATGCATGAGATTTGAATCATCATCACCGTCACCTTTCCTTCAACACCTTTTTGCAGTTTTATTAAAAGTAATGGTTCCAAAAAAATTTTGGATTTTATCATCATCTTTTACATATAATCCTTTTACATGAAAAGCTTAATAGCCATGACAAGATACCATAGATGTGTAATAAAACAACGGAATTTTGATAATAGAATTTGGATTTCTAATCTTGAAACTTTCAAAATAAAAGGTTGAATAAATCAAAACTTAACAATTTAATTTTTATTAAAATGTTTTCAATGTAAAAAACTTTAGAAAATGAAAAACTTATATAAATGGGCAGTTGAGACTCGAGAGAGCTTCTTGTTTTAGGGAGGGATGCCCTAATTTTTGTGTCTTGTCTTGTGTGTCTTTTGCATGTGCATCTGTATGTCCTTGACAAGAAATATTTGTGGGTTCTACTTAATAAAGACACCAACCGAAATGTCCCAATTAAAAGTGAAAAATAAATAAAAACAACTAAAAACAAGACGAGATCTCCAAAGGCCAAGATATTTTTTTTTATTTTTATGAAAGAAACAAGCCAACTGAAAGTGTTTGATATCTATACTACGTACTATAAATTTGTGGCAGTTGTTTGTGTTCTTAGTTGTATCTTAACATATAATATTAAGGTTCATTGCACTTATACAAGATTTGACCGGAGGCTGCCCGTGACCTTCTTTATGATAG
This sequence comes from Jatropha podagrica, assembly GCA_947857235.1. Classification (NCBI taxonomy): domain Eukaryota; kingdom Viridiplantae; phylum Streptophyta; class Magnoliopsida; order Malpighiales; family Euphorbiaceae; genus Jatropha; species Jatropha podagrica. Next base: position 925 of record CANUEP010025146.1, read on the forward strand.
TAACCCGTGAGTAATTCACATTTTCACTTCCGCCTTCTTTTTAATTTCTGTGTTTTCGATTTCTTTTTCATCTTGTTTCATTTGCAAAAATAGTATTCCCTCGGTTTTTTTATTTAGAGAAAAATTTTTTATTTATTTTTTATATAGAGAAAATGACTATAAAACTCTTGGAATATATGTGTTTTTTAAGATTGAAACTCAATAATCAAAGAAATTGGTAAACACAAATATTCTCAGCATTTAATGCACTCGTGTTTCAAGGAAAATTATGAACTCACTTTTTCATTTCGTTTTATAGCAACAGTGGTCGTTTTTATAAATTTAGCCACATAAATACAGAGTTAACTTATTTATATGTTTGATGAATATATGTCCATTTTTATTATTGTAAATTTGACCATAACCATTGATGTTAGAAACGAATATATGTTATGCTCAATTTTTAAAGGTGCAGATGTGTTTTGATTATTAAAAAAAAGGAAAAATTAGGATTTTTGCTACGAATTGTTCTATTAAAATTCCTAAAATTTGCCCTCTCTAAAAATAGGTTAGTGTGGACTGGTATTTGTGCACTTTCTGATTATCTTTTACTTTTTTATAAGTCACTTAGTGACTTTTTGTTTTTAGTACTTGTACAGTTTTCAATATTTTTTGTTTTTCTGCGTTAGTTAACGGTTGTGAATTTTTATAAGCCACTTTATGGCTTTTTAATTATTAATTATACACTTTTATAAGATATTTTGTGGCAATATTTTTAGTACTTGTGCACTTTTTCAATGGTTTTTGTTTCTCTGTGTTAGCTAATAGTTGTGAAATTCTTTTAAGTCACTTTGTGGCTTTTTTATTTATTAGTTGTGCACTTTTATGAGATATTTTATGGCATTATTATTCTTAGTTGTACACTTTTTAAAATTTTTATAATGGTTGTATTATTTTATAAGTCACTTTGTGGCTTTATTATTATTAGTTGTGTATTTTTTAAGTTTGAAGCATGCAAAGTAATGGTCATTTCTAGATCTAGTGTGACCGATTTAAATATTACGAAAAAGTGAATAGATTTTACTTAAATCAAATCATCAAATGTGACTCCATTTATATGTAGCCAATGTTTAAAAGTCAAAGAGTATAATTGTAAACTCAAAAAATTTGGATTGAAATTCTATTTCATTTTGCCCACAATGTATTGTATTTGGACACTACTTTCTGAATTTTATTTAAATTTGGAGAAACCAAATTTTACTTTTACTTTTAATTTTAAATTTAAATTGAAAAATTATTCAAGTTTAAACAAGTTAAAGCCAAAATTTAAGTTTTCCTTTCTTTATTTTCACTGAAAAAATTTTGGAAATTTGTGACTTTCAATGAAGTTCAAAACTTTGGCCTTCAATTTGCCTACAAATTTTTTCTCGTTTTTGTCTATATATTATATAAAACATTCATGTTCTAATAAAATTAGATAGTTAATAAAAAAAGTTGAAACTGACAACCAAATTATGTAAATAGGTAATAAATTTTTTAGGACTGTCTTTTGTGTTAAATATTGTTTCCATAATTAATGATAAAATGAAGAGCATTATAAGGAGAAAATTTAATTTAACTAATTTTCTTAATCCATGAATATTTTATATTTTCTTCAAATAAAAAAAAACAGAAGGAGTACATAAGTCATGAATAAAATAGTTATTTTGTGAGATGAAATATATAATTATAGTTCTTTTGTTCTTATAAATTTTGTAAACATTTATTATAATAATAAATATATTTCAACTTAAATTATGAGTTTCAAATTATTATTTCATAAAAAATAATTATTTAACATTTAAATTTGAATGAAGATTAAGAGTAAATATTATACACGAAATAGATATTGTCTTATTTCATGTAATTGGATAATTAAGTGGTACATGTGTGTATATAATTTTAATGGTGTTTTTTAAAAAAATTAAATAATAATACACTGAAAGATAACATAGAAGTCATGAGATCCCTTCTCTCTTAATTAAAAGTTTTAAATTCAAACTGGATGAAACGTTTGACTGCTTTTGTGGATCTATAAGGTGTGATCCAAATTAATCGGCCTAGAGGACTAATTGAGGAATACAAAGTCACGTAGACTACTTCAAATTGAAATTGTAAAAAATTTGTAAAAGGAGAATTTAACATATTTTGAAATTGAGAAATATGAAGCCAAAGAGACAACTTCAAATTAAAATTGTGAAGTAAACTATCAAGAGAAGATAAATATCCATTTGAATACATAAATATACCACGTTGCATTACTTCTTTTGCGACAAAGAGTGACATGGATTAGACCGATTGATGTTTGTCCGAATTCCCAAAAACGACTAAAACATCCCACGATGTCCTCAATATCTCCACATCTTATATACATTTTAAGAATAATTCCAAAGCCTATAAATATTTGATAAGATGAATTAAATATATTTATATTAAAATATCAATTCATTGATAAAGTATTAGTTGAAATGGTAAATGACTTAAACATTTATAAATGTGAAAAGATAAATTCAGTTTCTAGAAAACACATTTTACCGGAAGTGTCGAAACCTTTGACATTTTTACTTGTTAGAGATCAACTATCTACGTGTAAATGAAAGGTAGAAATGGTAGCTAACCATAAATGGTAGCAAAACAGCGGGTGCGGTCCATCGACGGGTCAATACGTACACTGTGTAGGTCTCGAATGACGTTTTTTGAAATGGAATTTTGTCATATGTGAGTGCCCTCTTCATATTTGTCCCAAATAGTATGAGAAATTGACTGCAATTGATTAGCTTTAGCTGGCCAATTGCAAACCACATATATTTTTAGTTTTAAAAATTAATTTAAAATAGCAACCAGTGTTGCAATCCCCCTAAAATAAAATTGAGGATTTAAAATTTATAAATACAATAAATACTCATTGAAAATGCTTTAATTATTCCTTAATACACAGCAAAATTCATTTCTAATTCAGTGCACTGGAAATATTCGACCAACGTTGAACCAAACTAAATAAAATAAAAATTTCTAAAATATATCAAATTAAATTGAGTAATTATAAAACTAAATTATATAAATTAGTTTGATTCAATATAATTATTTTTAGGTTATTTCACTTTGTAGATTTTTTTAAAATTTTACATACTGAAATATTTTATTACTTGAAATGTTTAGCTTAAACGAATATTTATTACTTTTAAATTATATTTGATTTAGATTAAATATTTAATTAGTTTTCAATTATGTTTATTTATATTAAATAATTTATTTTGGAAATAAAAATTGGTCATTTTATATTTTTTTTTAAAGTTCAAAAGATAAATTGAATAAAAAATGTTAGTTCAAATTAAAGATTAACTATAACGTAAAAAAAAAAAAAAAAAACAAAAAAGTGGACTATATTTTGGTGTAAATCAAAAAGAAAAGATGAGTTATCTTTTTGGAATGAAATTAGTACTTTTTTTAATTTACATGAAAATATAAAGTAAATTATCTTTTTTTTGGGACGGAGAGAGTATTAAATAAATAATTCAGCAAATCGAGAACTACTCTCGTTATAAAAAAAATAAAAAAAAAATCATCTTGACACAAAGAAAAATACAAAATTGTACAAGTTGAAAAATTACTTTGGCCCGATTGATAATATAAGCTGGGCATGTGAGAAGAGTTCTCAGATTTTCTAACAAACACATCTGCCAAGAGAGGCGAAGATGTTTAGCTGTGATTAAATTTTGAGTTTGATTATACGGTCCGTGATAATAGGATCTTGATACCAGTGGTTTATACTAAAAAAAAGCATAATTATCTATTAAGAATGTATTTGACAATAATTTTTTTAAATAATTTTTAACATTTTGACTAGTTAAGATGCTAAACGTTAATTTTTATAGTGTTTAGTAACATACCATTTGAATTAACTAGATTAAAATCCGCTAGTTTTTATAGTATTTAGTAGCATGCCATTTAAATTAGCTCATAGAGATTAAGACGGTCAACGCTATTTGTTATAATATCTAATAACATATAATTTGAATTAACATTTAAAGGTTAAAAATAGCGTCTTAACATTTATATTTTAAAATTTTATAAAAAATTACTCAAATAATTATTAATTAATCAAATAATTAAACCTTCAATCAAAATAGCTAATTTCACATAATATACCCTAAAACACAAATAAATAAAATGTCACTGCACAAAAACAAATCAATCAAATTCTCAATCCATGCCCACATGCCTGGTTATATAATAATGTTTATCCAAGATTATTTATGCGTCTGTCATTGTCTATGTTGTACACATAAAACATAATAGTCTAATTGCCTTTGTTTTTATGTTGATTCTTTATTGTTTAATGTCCCCATATCTCATACACCTACACATTTATTTGACCTTTAGATTGCAAATAAAGACCATTATTTCTTTTTATTGATAGAATGTCTAATATACCATAATAATACCATGAACCATATGATAAAATATAGAATTTTCCTGAGCTCAGTAAAATATTGATTATTAAAAAACTCTTATGGTCTAAATGACTATAATTTGAAAACCATCTGATTAATATAAATATATATATCCAATAAATCTCAAATATAAATTCATGTGTTAATTTTATTTTTTGAGATTTTGGTATGATGGCATGAGGAAGGATTCTCCACCCAGAATAGAATAATCAGAAGAAAGTGGGCAAATATCCATCAATCAAAGAATAAGGTAAAGTGACAAATATTCCCTTAGAAAAAATTATTACAACTTGTTGTCATTTTATTTTATTTTATTGTCTTATGTCTATAATATAATATCCAAAGTGTTAGACTTAGCTCACAGTATTTTTTGACCATAAAGTCTGGAAAACATAACTCATTATCATTATATGTTGTCACATCACTCTTATCAGCTTGTCTATTCCAATGAGGTAAAATTTCCATTTCTTTACCTTTCTATTTTTAATTTTATTAACTAATTTCTTATTTTATTACTTTCTTTTATTTTGAAAAGATGATTTACTTTTTTTTTTATGCAGATTAAAAAATTAATAATTATTGCTATTAAAAAATAATTTTATTTTTATAAATTTTTTGTTATATCTATACTAAATAACGGAAGTAATTATTATATTAAAATAATAAATTTAATAAGAGCATAATAAATAATTTAAATATTAATTATAATAAAAAAAAATGAACTATATTTTGATATAAATTAAAAAGAAAAAATTAATTATCTTTTTGGATAAAAAAAGTAATTTATGATTTATAAGAATTAATTGATTTTTTAATTATTATATAAAAATTTTAAATTGAAACAGACGGCCATAATCTATTCGTCCCATAAAAGTGCTATCAGACTGCTCAAACTATCCTTTGGATTATATGATTATTATCACTACTAATTGAATAGGTGGAGAAGTTGACTTCAACCTTGAATGAATAAGTTTGAACTGAGTGTGACTCAAAATCTCAAATACTTATTATGAAAGTAGTCCCAAATACTTCAATATTGGACTCAGTCGGATCGTTTACAGCCAGATTTTAAACGTATCTAAGCAACCAGAAGGAAAGTGCTTTAGGTGCGCAGTGATCGAATGCTTCCGTCACGGAACGTCATATGCATGTTAGAGTTCCAACTGTTGAAGAAGCTCAACACCAATGGATGAGAGTTTTGGGATGTGTAATTTGCTAGTACTGATTTTGAATATACATTGTCTTGAAGATTGAATCCAAGTTAATTAATGCAGCAGTTGTACTATGTGGTCAGAGCAGATTGATGCTTGAATGCTTCTGTAAAAGTTAAAAAGATTAGTGGAATTATGAGCTCATTCATCAAAATTTCCACAACCTAAACGACTTTGGTTTCTCATTTTGGAGTTACTATATATTTATGTTATGGTGGCCAGCTGGTTTTTGAGTGTCGTTGAGTTGACTACCAACTGGGATTTGCACCCACCACATCAATACTCATTCAGACAGTCTTAAATACTGCTCCAATACCATTAATAATTTCTTTTCTTTTTTTTTTTTTTTTTTTTTGTTAAAAATGGAGAGGTAAACCCTAAGAATTACAAATAACATTTCATTTATATCAATTTTTGAGCATTTGATATATAAACAAATAATATTTAAATAACATGCTATGCACATCAAAGATAGCTAATATTTAAATCGATAATTTTAATTGTTTGTGATATTAATTATTTTAATAATTATTTACTATTTGCTTTTGGCCCGTATATGTATAAATAACATTTAAATTAAAAATATTCAATAAAAAGTAGTTGTTTGAAACAAAACTATTGATTTTAAAAATTATTTAAATAATTAATAATTAAATAATATTAAAATCAGTAATAATTATCAAAAATAATTAATTTTACACTGGTGATCCTAAAAATTAATTGAAGCAAGGATAGACTATCAACCATGGAGGACGACTCGCTCCTTTTCAGCTTCTGGTAGCTTCCTTTTCGTCTTATCAATCGATTGTGAGTTTAATCGGGACCCACAAACAGCATAATATAATCCCAGACCTTCACTCTTCTATAGTTTCCTGTGCTCAACGTGGCAAAATCCACTGTCCTTTTCTTTTAAATAGAAAATATTTAGTGTCTAACTTTATTGAAAAATAAAATAAAATGAATATATTTTATTAAATTGTGCATTTTTTGCTTCATAATTTTTTATTGCTTTTTCTTGTTAAATTAATTTGGCGCCAGGTCAAATGTTCTCCACGCTTTCAATATAATAATATAATATCATTTTTATTTCAGTTAATTGAAAACGAAGCCCACTCATACCACCAATTTAAATTTAAATTTCATTTCCTTTCGAAAAAAATTTAAATTAGATTTAATACCTTAATAATTACAATGAGGGAATTTTTTAAGTAGTTAAAATGAAAATTAAATCAAACTAAAAATTTTTAGTTTTTTCATATTTAATCCAAACTTAATCGAGAAATTAAATCCCAACTTGTCGGTTTGACTTTTTTTTATTCAATTTATTTATGTTCAGATAAAAATCAAAATAAAAAAATTGTCCTTTATTTTAATAGAAGAAGTAGATTTAAACAATAATTAGTCCAACAGATTTCTTTTTTCTTTTTTTTTTGAAAAAATTGAAAAAAGATTGTATGAAGGGAACATTTCATTCTTTGAAATATGAATAAATAATAATCACAACACTTGATTTGTATATGTAGAAATGAGAAGAAAAAGGAAGGAAAAAACAAAAAAAAAAAAAAAAACAAAAAGGAAAAGAGTAAAGGCATTGGCTATAAACAAAACTCTTCTGCCTTATGTTTCACCAGAAGAGCATGAATTAGTTCTAATACAAAGCTTCTAAAAATATAATATTAACATGAAAATAAAAAAAAATTAAATTATTAATTTTCAAGCCATTTCAATTTTAATTATAGCTTTTTAAGTAAAATGTTAGCTTAAAATATCATCCAAGCTCAATAGTACTAAATAGGACTTTCTTTTCTACTTGTGCTTTTTTTTTTTCTTATTGTAATTATCTTTCAAGAATTGATACTCTGTTCATCTATAGTAAAAAATGTCAAGATTTTTTTAATTCTGTCTTAATTTTTTAAATATTTTTTTTTCATTCTATCAAAAAGTATAATTTGAGATTAAATGATTTGATTGACATTAGTAGAATCAAACACATGTGAGATATTTGCATATTAAAATATAATTTAGTGGTAAATGCATATATGACATGATAATAATATATTTAATTAGAAGACTTGTCAATTATAAATCCTTTATTTTGTTAATTAGACATAAATTTTGAATTTATTAGACGTTTAATATGTTTAATTTAAATAGCTTTATTAATAAATTGATTATCATATAAATATTTTGCTTTATTTATACTAAAGTAAATGGAAAAGAAAAATTAAAATATTATCAGCAGTTTAGCAATGAATTTGCATTGCATATTTTTACAATCTGGCAATAGACAGAGCAACGGATTGGCTACGAGCTTTTAAGCAAATAAAAAATATTAGCAATCGATTTAGCAACAGTATTAAATGACAACGAATTTGGGAATGGATTAGCAATAATATTTTTGAGAATTCAATAATAATTAGCCATGGATTAGCAATGATATTTTATGATACATTAATGCATTATAGCAACGGATTTTCCATTGCATATTTTGCTATTTTTATTTAGCAACAGTTTCTTCAAGTTTAGAAACGGAAAAATTCGTTGCTAATCGGCATTTTTTTAGTGAATTTCCTTTTCCAACGTTAAAGAAAAACGCACGTGGGATATTTTAATGTATAGGCCTTATTATCTTTTATTTATTAATTTTAAATGCTTTTTATACATCTCTATAATCGTTTGAGGATATTTCTTTTTACATTTTTTTAGACACTTATGAAAATTTTATAAAATTTTGGGTAAATTTATAGGTAAGAGTTTTAAAAAAATCTAACCATCCCTCCCCCTGTCTCTTATGGTATTTTTATAAAGTCTTTCTTTTGGTGTTTTTATTGATTTTATTCTTTGAATCACCGATGACCATCTTTTTTTTTTTAATTAATGATGGTTCTTTCTTATTCATTTTTATTTTTTCCTTTACTTAATTTTATTTTTAAAATTTCAAATCTTTATTTATTTGGAATAGATTTTTTATTTAGTGTCTCATGATGTGATTTCATAGTTATTTCTCTCCATTTATTGAGTTTATTCCTCCTCGTTGTTGAGAATTTTTTTATTATTATAATTTATTTCATTTTGGCAATTAAAAGTACAAGATGAATTGCCGATTATTTTTCAGTATGAAAATTCAAATCTTCAAGTTTAGATAATAATTTTTTATGAATGAAATTTAGTAGTGCGATTTATTTCTTTATTAACACTTAGCGTTTTAAACTCTCTTGCAAATATAGAACAAAATTTAGGATAATAATGCAAAGAATTTATTTTATTTATCCAATTTGAAATGAATTAAATTTTATCTGATAAATTAATTTCTTTTGCATCATATCCAAATAAAATATTTTAATTTTTTATATTTGTATTTTTATTTCTATGAAAATATCATGATGTAATTATGTTATATTTTTTATTAATTAATTGCCAAATTTTTTTTTAAAAACTAAAAATTAAACAAAAAAATAAAAGAAAAGAAAATCCTTTATGAAATTAATATAAGTGGCAATATTAATTTTAGGATTTGATTATACTTCCTATGTCCAAATAAAATTAGACTTATATATTATAAATATATAAGATATATTATATAATATAATATATCTTAATAATTCTTAATAATATAATATTTAATTGATTCTCATTGTAATGAATTGTTTTGCCTCCAATGGACTTTCAAATTATTGTGACTGCCAGAGTGTAAAAAATTCATTAAATATATACAAAATATCGAATGGTAAAAAGAAAAAAAAAATTGAAAGACTATTATTATTAGGCTACGACGGGGACGGCTTAACATAAATAAGCTTAATACAAATGCAAGGCAGCAATTAAAGTAGAGCATCCATCATAAGATCTAACCGCTTAATTAAGAAAACGCGTCGCCTTCCTTTTCCAACATTTCCCTCTTTTGGGCTTTTATTTACTCTTCTCTCCTTCCAAATCCCCATATAAATACAGCCCCCTACTGCCACTGTACCTTAACCATTTCACCAACAGATGCACCTCCTCCACCAAACTGTCGACATGCCTTTCTTTCTCTTCTTCTTTCTCTTTTCTGCCTTTCTTTCTCTCCCAACTCAACAAACCCAAATCAAAAACAATTCTAATTTATCCTTCTCTTTCCCTCTTAATTCTTTTCGTAGCTCCCAAAATCCTTTTCAATCTTCGTTTATTTCGCAAACCAAACGGAACCCACAGGTTCAAACCTCTGGTTATAATTACAGATCAAGGTTTAAGTATTCGATGGCTTTGATTGTTTCTTTACCAATAGGGACTCCCCCTCAGACTCAACAAATGGTTTTAGACACTGGGAGTCAACTTTCTTGGATTCAGTGTCACAAAAAAGCTCCCAGAAAACTTCCTCCTACGACGTCGTTTGATCCTTCTCTATCGTCTTCTTTCTCCGTTTTGCCTTGCAATCACCCTCTTTGTAAGCCCCGAATTCCCGATTTTACTCTCCCGACTACCTGTGACCAGAATCGTTTATGCCACTATTCTTATTTCTACGCTGACGGTACTCTAGCTGAGGGTAGTCTCGTCAGAGAAAAGTTTACCTTCTCTAGTACCCAGAGTACCCCTCCGTTGATCCTTGGTTGCGCTGAGGATTCCAGCGATGACAAGGGTATTTTGGGGATGAATCTTGGGCGGCGATCATTTGCTTCCCAGGCTAAAATATCTAAGTTCTCTTATTGTGTACCAACCCGGAGTAATCGGGCCGGGTTGTCAACGACTGGATCGTTTTACTTGGGTGACAATCCAAATTCGGGTGGGTTTCAATACATTAACCTTTTGACTTTTGCTAAAAGTCAACGCTCACCTAATCTGGACCCTTTGGCTTACACGGTTCCAATGCGAGGAATTAGGATTGGGAACACAAGATTAAACATCCCAGCGTCGGTTTTCAGGCCCGACCCGAGTGGTTCGGGTCAGACCATGGTAGATTCAGGCTCCGAATTCACATACTTGGTGGATGAGGCATATAATAAAGTGAGGGAGGAAGTAGTGAGAGTGGCCGGGACAAAGTTAAAGAAGAACTACGTGTACGGTGGAGTATCGGATATGTGTTTTGATGGAAATCCAGTGGAGATCGGACGGTTGATAGGCAATATGGTGTTTGAATTCGAGAAAGGAGTGGAGATTGTGGTAGATAAAGAGAGGGTCCTAGCTAGTGTTGGGAATGGGGTCCATTGTGTTGGAATCGGTCGGTCAGAAATGTTGGGGGCGGCCAGTAATATAATTGGGAACTTTCATCAACAAAATCTATGGGTGGAATTTGATCTAGCTAACCGTAGGGTGGGGTTTGGTAAGGCCGATTGTAGCAGATCATAAAGTGGTGGTGGTACAGTGGACCGCGATATGAATTTATCTGGCCAGGAAGGAATTAAATCGGATAGTTTATGGAAAGATTGTACAAAAGAAATATCAGCGATGATGCGCAATCGTGATCTAATCGAACGGCCCATATTAAACTAACATTAAGCGATGATAAATAGTGTAAGTTCACGGGAATGGTATTTTATGGTATAATATTAGTTAATTTATTAAATATTGTGTAACATCTCATAATTTTGTTAATTAACGGTATGTGATGTGAATTTAAATTAATTGAGTGGTGTATAAATATTTTTTGTAACCATAGCTCAAATTAAATTATTTATTTTATTTGTACTACAAATAGAGAATGTAATATTAATTATTTATTGTCTTCTTATTTTTTTTGTTCTTTTGAATTTATTTTTATGGGCCAAACTTGAACTCATTATTTTTCTTTTTATTGTAAAAGACACCATACTACTATGTACTTCTACATTGTAACAAAAAATTTAAATTTTAAATTAAATTCGATTCATTTATTAAATCAATTCAATAAATTAAGCTCGATTGACTAAATTTATTAAAGAAAGAGTCAAAAAGCTTATGACTTGTTTGACTCATCTAGATTCTAGGGTTTGGAGTTGCATCAATGGAAAGACTTATGACAGTAATTTTAAAGATTCCAAGTAAAATAAAATATCTAGCAACCTTAGAATTTAACTGAACTAACATTTATTTATAATTCTTGATTTAATCTAAATAGTTGAATTCTAACTAATGTACAAATGAGAGTAAAAATTATGTGGAAAATAGGAAAGGGACAAGTGTAGTGTTAGTATTTGAAGTTGGAAAGTGGTGGGGACCAGACAATGGTTAGGATGCATGGGAAGTAGAAGACAGCTTGTTCAAAACTCAATCGCCGACTAAAATCCTAAGATTGTATTCTTAAATTCCCGACACTCACATGATTAAAATATGGCGTGTTTTGTTAAATTAAGATTAAGATTAAATAATTCACTTTTAAATTAACCTGTGCACGTGTCCTTTCACGCTTCCTTCATATCTTCTCTATCATTTCTAACTTGTGAGCTTGTCGGTCTATAATTAATTTCACCTCATTATTTCACTTTACGTTGGATTTCCATTTCTCCTTTCTCGGCCGCCCTACTTTTTCTTATTTACCAAAATATTCTTTGATTTTTAGATAATTTAATCAATAGTGATTTCTTGGATTGGAATCCTGAGTAGGGCAAGATTGAGTATAGTATGATTAAACCGATCCGATTCAAATTGATCTGATTTTTAATATAAAATGTTTGGTTTATTTTAATATAAGACAACTCTTCTATTGAGTTTGATTTTTATGAAATTTTCAAAATTAGCTAAAAGAATATTATCTCAATTTCAAAATATTTATTATATTTAATAAAGTACTATATTTTAAAATATTTATCAAATTTATAGTTTCAAAAAATAATATCTTTTTTCTTACATAATTATCATATGTATATGATCAATAATTATTACTTAAATTTCTCAATACATATGACCAATAATTATTATTTAAATTTCTCAACATTTGATATTTAGATATATTGAATTAAAACTAATATAGTCAATTTATTATAATTTAAATAAATTTAATAATTTTTTTAAAAGATTTCAAATGTGACAAGTGTTAGACACAAAGATAGTAGTACCATGGAACTATCAAATCAAATCAATTTGGTTTGGTTCTATTTTTTTATTTCAAAATTTTGATTTATTTGGTTTGTTTGATTTGATTAAAGTTATGAATAGTTATGAAAATGAGTTATCTATATATCACTAATTGTATCTCTCATTTGAATTATGAATTAATAAAAAATAGTAATATAGTTATGAAAATAGGAGTAAGTTCTTGATTAACAATTAAAGTGTTAATTACAAAAAAAAAAAAACTAAAAAATTTACTTAATATATACTTTGCTCTATATTGTTTTCTTGAATTTTTTTAGTTGTAAAGCAATAAACTTTTTCACTATTTTAGTAGAAATTTTCCAAAAGGTAATGGAATGTGTAATTTGAAATCCGCTTCTTATATAATACAAATACTTGATTTTTAAAATAAAAATTTTTTAATTTAATCCATTCAATTTGAAAAAGTATAATTTTAGAACATTCCAATATCAATTTTTGTTTTCTTCTTCTTTTGTTTTTATCAACCTCACCATAAAATAATAAAATTTAAATTCACTCTCACCGTCGTCATCATCAATCATTACCCAATAGACTTATTAGATCCAAGCATCCAATTGATATATTTCCAATGAAAGGAAAATTATAATACTGCTTTTGTAATTTGAAAAATATAAGTAGTCCGTCTTTATTTTTTTAAATTATATTAAGTTATTTTTATATTTTATTTTTATTATATTATTAAATCATTTTATTTAATTTTTGTGTCATTTTCGGTAAGTCAATAAAAAAATAGATATTAAAAAAGAGATATTAAAATATTATATAAAAAAATTAGAGCGTAACTATTATAATTTGAAAAATAAATTAATTCGTCTCTATATTTTTTTAAAATAAAATAAATATTTTCGTCATTTCATAATGTGCTTAATAGAGAGGATATAATAATTAAACGAAAGAATCTTATAATATGATAAAATTAAATTATAAAGATATTTTAATATATTTTTTTAAAATATAAAAATGGACTAATTATATTTTATAAACTGTATGTATTTTACTATATATTTATTTTTTTTTTCTTCCTATTTTACCAAGAATAGAAAAAAAATAAAAAATAAAAAAGATAGTCGTTACTTCAGACAGAAGAAGTAAAGAGGAAGGATAGAAAGAAGGGGGAACAGCTGGCGAAAGAGCAAAAAGTGAAGCGTTTTTAAATCACTTTCTGCCATTTCTTGAGAAGCTATGGAATCGTAAACTTACCATTACAGCAGAAGCAGCAGCCAGTAGATGCTGTGCTAGCACGCCCCCTTTTGGCATTTTTCCTTAGGAATTTTCTTTCCCTTTCTTTGAGGGAAACAAAGAAAGAAACCGTTTTCTTTGAATCAATTACATACCGACGAAAGTTAGAAAACTGTCTCTTTTGGGTCTTTCGCGTCTTGGCATCTGTGCTACTTTAAATTCCCGGTATCTATTGCATCTCTTTCATAATATTTATTATATTTTAAAAAAATAAATTATTTTAAAATATTTATCACATTTATAGTTTAAAAAAATAATAAATATTTTTTTATATTTATATTTTATACACGACAATAATCATTATTTTAATTTAATAATTTTTTAAAAAAATTATATATATTGTAGAAGGTATTGGTCCCCTGCGCTTTTCTAAGTTTATATGCTGTTATGCAATATTGCAAGCCCATTCCAGCCTTTCTTTAATATTTGTCACTGTCTTTATAATTAGTTATTGGTGTATTAGCAAATGTGAAAATGATTTTGGAAACTCCAACCAGCTTGCGTGTTTTATTCTTTTCTTATTTTCATTTTTCCCTCCAAAATAAATTATATTGTTGTCCGCCGTATTCCAATCTAAACATAATTATCATTTTCCATTTTATTTTGGTTTAAAAAATTATGATTATATTTGATAAGATATAATACAATATAATCAAAGATGTAACGCAAGAAAAAAAAAATAGTAAAATAAAATATAATTAAGATTTCATTACTTTATTTAGTAATATAATTAATAAATTTTATATAATGAAATTTTCATTCTAATTTTATGTTTATTTGTATATATATAATGTAATGTAATTAAAACATTACCACCACCATCACCACTACTATCACAACCACCAATTACACCATTATCACCACCCATCACTATCACCACAATCGCCACCATCATCACCACCATGTCATTATTAATATAAAAAATATCTAAATTAAAAATTATTTATTATATTAAATTATTAAAAATCACTTAGATTTATAAATTTATTTGAATTAAAAAAAAAAGTTAAGTCGAAAAAAGTATAATTCAAGGATGATCATTCAACCAATACAATTAATTTGAGTAAAATTTTTAATCAAAATAAATTAATCAAATTTTTTTTTTTACTTAATAGAATTAATTTTTTAGCCGAACTTAACCGAACTATTTTGACTGAATTAATTTTGATTCTTAATTGAACCAAAGTTAAAAAAAATAAAAATTTAATTAACTTATCGAATTTAACTGAAATTTATGATCAACTAATTTTAACCAAAATAAAAATTAACCAAAATTATTATTTACTACTTAATCAAAATAAAAAACTGAAATATTTTTTATTTTTAATTTTATTACCTATTTAACTAAAATAATGTAGTTTTAGGAGTCAATGAATTTGACTAAATTAAATTTGTATTCGATCACCGAAATTTTAATTTTTTCTAATCAACATTTTAACCGAACATTTATTCACCAAACCAAATTAGTCAAATTAACCGAATTAATCAAATATAACTGAATTAACCGAATCGAATGCTCACTTCTAATGTAATATAACAAAACAAAAGTTGATTAAGTCATTATAAATTAACTTTTTTTCATATATTTTCATTGAATAAATTAAATTATAATATAAAATTATAGGTATTTTAATCTTTTTAGTGATTTTTCATTCAATTATTTTCATTTTTATAATAAAATATTATTTTTATTATGTGTTGTGTAACGCCCCAAAAATTTTGGATCTTAAAATGGTATTATTTGATCGGGTCATAAATGGTATCACCAGAGAGACAGATAATATTTTATTTGGACCCGATAATGATATTGATTACAATTAATGTTTGTAGAGTTAATTAGATTTTATGTGATTAATTTTAATTAATTAAAGTTAAGATATGAATTATTTGTGAATAGTAGTTTACCGGTCTATGAATAGTACCACTAGTCCGGGACTTGATATTATTTCGGTCCGAAAAAATTACTATGCATGTATAATATTTTATTTAGTATTTTCGGAGCATGTTTGCATGATCTAGGTAGGTAGAAAATATTTCGTGAATATTTTTGGAGAATTGCGGCAACTAATGAATATTATTTTTAGTATAATGTATTAAGGAATAAATGACCTTGTTTTTAAGCAATTTGATGATGGTTTAAAGCTCTACTTTGAATTCCAATATTTTGGAATTTTTCATGACTTAAAGAAGGTTTTGAACTGGTAAATTGGGTTCATGGTACGTGTTTAAAGAAATGAATTTAATGATTTAAAGTAATGCTTTTGAGTTAGTGATTAAAGTATTTGATGGAGAAAGCTTTTTCTCCTTTATTTTCATAAAGAGGCCGAACCTTCTTATCATAGGTAAGGCATGATTTTCATATTTTAAATGTTGATCTTTAAGTATTTTTAAGCTATGATTATTTGTGATTAAAAAAGTATAGTTTTGGCTTAAATATAAGAGGGTTAAAATGCATTTACAAGTTGTAAGTTAAATGATTTGGAAATAATAAGTGTTAATTTTAAAATATTTTTGGATAAGAAATGGTGAATGAGAAATAAGATTATTTGTGAAAGAATGTATTTTTTGGGCTCTACTATATATGATTGAAATGTGGTATGATGAGATTTATTGCGATATGTGAGCATGCTCGGGTTGTCATCCCATTTTATTGGTGGAGGAGCTATGATCATATGCTACAGTTATCAGCCTTTATAAATAGGCGGATGCGCTTATTATTGTGGTGCTTGCACAGGCCACCGTGGTCTCAGGCCACAATTTTGTGATTGATGGGTGGTGCTTTCATAGGCCACGATGGCGCTTTTACAGACCACGATTATATGATGAGTTGGCACTTCCATAGCACAATTATGTGATGGGAGTGGCGCTTTCATAGGCCACGATCGAATCTGCTTACATTCATTCTGTTTTAGTACGAACCTTAACCAAAAATGAAATTTTATTTTACTATAAAAAATGAGGATTCATTGGCATTTATAATTTTCTTATGGTTTTCAAGTGTTCAAATTTAATTCATGTGATTTTTGTATTTAATTTATATACTTTGAGTATTTTAAAGTATTTTCGAGACTTGTTATTTGGCTATGCTTGTTATCTTAAATTGTTGGTTATACAGCACCACTGAGTCTTTCACTCAGCTCGTTGATTTTTATCACATGCAAGTTGTAAGCTGTGGGTGCTATGCGAAGATCAGAGAGATAGCATTAGAATAGAAGCATTGATTTTGGATAGGATATGTATATTTATGTGAATAATGACATGTATAGACTCATTGTAAATAATATTGAGGTTGTAAGCCATTGAATTATATTTAACGAAATCGGTGGCCGATTAAATATTATTATTTGATTATATGTATGATGTATAAATGATGAAACATATTTTTCTTGAAAGGTTACTAATGTGATAAGATGACTTGATCTTATATTTTTTAGAAGTTTTGTGCAACTTGAATAATAATTTGGAGGTTGTGTATATTAAGTTTGTCATTTATTAAGAGTTGTGATTAATTCAGTGATAACGTTTTATTATATTTTGGTGGATGATTATCAAAAATATTCTTGAAATGAATGGGTTTATAATGTTAATGATGAAACCTAAATAAAATGGATGGATGTTTAAAAGTGCTTGTGAATTATTTGAGTTGAATTGGAGTTTTGGGGTTTGAGAAATTATATTGGAAGTGTGTATATTTTTCTTTGTGTGGCAAATCAATTTTTAGGGGAAACTCTTGCAAAATTTTTCGTATGAATTTTCCTAAGCTTTGATTTATTTTAAAAGAAAAATATTATTAAAAAAATTAATTACTTGCCTCATTATGAATAATTAATCAATTCTAATATGTGATTTAGAGATAGTAAGTGATATAGGTTGGCCTTTTGGCATTGAATGTGGTGTTTGCCGTCTGATTTTCTGAAATTGAGCAACGAGTGTTACATGTTACATATTAAACAGCAAAATATAATTTTTATTATGTGGTGGTGGTGATGGTAGGAGCAACACAAAGTGATGGCTGTGGTAGATGGTGGTAGAGCGTTAGTGGTGATGATGGTAGTTGAGGTGGTGGTGGTTATAGAGCGCTAATGGTAGTGGTGATGTGGTAGAGCAGCGATGGTTGTTAAAGTGGTGGTGGTTGACGTGGTGATGAGAGTGGTGGAGTAATTGTGGTGGTAGTTGAGGTGGTGATAGTGGTGGAAGTGTGATGGAGCGGTAGCAGTGGTGGTGGAGTAGTGATGATGGTAGTGTTAAATGGCTTCGAATAACAAATTTTTTATTAAAATAACTTAATATAATTGGTATTACATGTGTTTGATGTAATAAATAATACATGTGTTTTTTTATATAATGAATATTACATCAAATTAAATAATAAAGATTACATTACATTTTTTAAAAAAAAATCTAACCAAATAATGTAATCAGTCATTGATTGCAATTAATATATTCAACTAAAGCTCACAATCCATTGAACTGCAGCTTACAGTTGGTGTCCGCTGGGGTGGCGATAATGATCAACTCGAAACTTCCCAGAATTTGTTAAAAAAAAAAAAAGAAGAAAATGGTCGAGCTCCACCTGCCCTAGTCTTGTTTCTTCTGTCATTTTCAGTGGTTGTCGGAGGAAATTGTAGAATCTTGAAACATCAAGAATGGATATGCCCCCAAAGTTTTAACCACAACTGACTTGTCATACAGGGGGAGTGGTGACAATCGCTGAAACGGGAGAAAAGGATTCTGTTGCCCCCTTCTTCTCGTCTTCCTCTGCCATGGAGCCATGTGATTGGCAGGTTTCAAACCAACCAAACACTGTTCAATTATTAGATTATGAGATCAATGGTATATTGATATTCTCATTGTTACAAAATATGTTTATGAAATTGTTCTTTAAACCGATACCTCTTTTGCAAAATAAAAGTTAACAAAAAAAAAAAAAAAAAACTATAATACATACTACTAATATGTAATTCAAACCTCAGTTTATTGAATTAAATAACGGGAGTTAGTAATTTTGAAATATTTTTATAATTAAAGTACATTACATGAAAAAGATATGTACTATATAATAAATGTAGCTTTTTTCTTTATTCACTAAATTAATAAAAAAGTTCATGATTTGAAATATTTTAAATCTATTTACATATAAATGAGAAGACTAATCAAATCATAATAATTGAATAAAAAAATAATAAATTAGTATTTATCTCATATTTAATTTATATACCAAATTTGAAAAATTCTATTCCATTAGATTATTAAGAACTGAAACATTAAATTATGGATAAGCACTATAATATAAAATTTCTTTCCTTCTCTCTTTTTAGGCATGAAAATGAAAAACGGGTTTGGTCCTACCTCTACTCGACTTTCTTTTTCAAAGGAAGGAAGCTTCATTAGTTGACCGGCGGTCCCCAATACAAGAGATCATTTCAATTTATCCAAGTCCATGGCGGCTCAACTTTTTTAAGGTCACCTACTTTATTTTTGAAAAATTAAAATGTAATTTAAATTTATTTAATTATTATATTAAATTCTTAAAAATTAAAATTATATTCATGAAAAATGACATAAATATTTTTAAATAAAAGAAAAGGATAAAAGGATAAATTTATGTTGAGAAATTTGAAGTTAATTAAATAAATTTTAGTGTTAAAAATAATTAAGCAATTATAAAGTTTAGTGTTGTAAACTTTGAATCTATTATATGGAAAAATATTTGTGAAAAATCACGTGATTTTGGTTCTATCAAATTATTTATCTTCCATTCAAAAGTGCTAATTGTATCGTTAAATATTTTATAATATTTAATTATTTAGTAATTTTGATTAATGGAAATAGTAATCCATTAATCATAATATTTATTTTGATTGTATTTAGTAATTAATTATTGTTAATATTTTATGATTGTGAAATTAGTTTAATTATGGGTATTAATATATTATAAGAGTTAAATTGTTAGAGGATCTTAATTAATTGATGATTAATTTTGGATGATATAAATAAATTATTACAGGAGTTAATAATTATTATTACAGAGTTTAAACGGTTATGATTAATGGATTTTAGATAGTCAGAATATATTGAGTGTTGATTTGATTATTAGGTTAAGTAAAATTGTTAAATCTAAAATAATTTTTGGTTGGAAATTAATTATTGGATTTGTACTGCAAGGATTGCAAATGGTTAATATTTAAGGAATTTTAATTAATTAGAATAAATTGTGGTAAAGGTGGTTTGATTATGAGCTGAGTAGCTAAAATAAATTGATAATGTGTGATTTAGTGGAATTAATTTAATTTTGATTAGAGATAGTAAATTGTTGATGAAGACCAATTTGATTAGAATTAAGCAAATTAAGTTGAGGAATTTTGGTGATAATTTTTGTTGAGAAATACTATATGGAATTGAGGTAGGTTTGATTAAATATATGTTCAAGGAATTGATGTGTAGTTATTTTAAATTAAAAGGTAAAAGAATTAAGGTTTAAGTAATTAAAAATAGAAATATACATTTAATGATTATTAAAGACTAAGGCAAGTAAATCACACTATTCATGAGTATTTAGAGACCGAAAATAAATTAAGTAAAAAGGGAATATATTAGTGTTTGAGTATCAATTATTTTAAATTGAGATTTTATTATGTGAATCTGAATTATGTCATTTAAAAAAATATAATTGGTTGATAGAAAGATTTATTTTGAAGTTAATCTAATATGATATGATTTATTTGAGTTGAATTAAAAGTATATTATAATTTATAAATCAAGAGTTGAATATGAATTATTATTTTAGTAGTTGAATAATAGAATTGATTGATGACCCAATAGATGGGCCGTGTAAGGAGTAATTGTTAAGTGTATTGAGTTGCTATATTGAAATATATGACAAGTTATATTTTTGGAGAAATGCTGACTAAAATTCTAATAGGAGTTTAGAATTTAAGCAGATAGATAAAAATGAGTAAATAAATAAATATATTGAATTAATTCTTTAAATTTCTTAGTTAAAAAATTTACTTGTTTGATATTATTATTTTTTTTATTATATGTGTCTTTCTAGATTGATCGGATTTTTCTACTGCTTCTGCAAATTACAATCCAAAATAGAGTTGAATTATTCTACTATTAATGTGAGTAATAATAAATGGTGCATATCTGCATACTCGCATATCATTCATACATCATACACCATATATTATTCAATATAATAGTATCTAATTCTTAACTTAATTGATATTATATTATCGCTGTTATCCACCTTATAATTATAATACTACAGTTGTTCAATGATATATAATTACAATATTTGATTACAATCATATACTGTATATGATATATTGTATTGATTGAATTGTTGAATTAATTATAATGTGATAATGATGTGTTTTGTATCTAGATAGAAATTGGAACAATGTGGATTACTATGAGACTGTTAGCCAAATATGGGGATCGATTCGCTATATATATATATATATGAGGATGAGAAAAGTTGACTAATGATTGGTGGATGGATTTATGAAGCGATTAATCAATTTTCATATGTTGTGATTAGTTGAAGGTGATATATTTGAATATGTTGATCTTATGATACATGTTTGATAAATTGTGCTTCCATTTATTCAACCTGCTTAAGTTCTATAAGAACTATCTTTATCTATGAGATCCTCCTAAAATAAGATCTAGATATTTAAATTGACTGCAGCCAAAAATCCTTTATTTTTAACTAGACATTAGAAAAAAAAAAAAAAAAAA
This sequence comes from Jatropha podagrica, assembly GCA_947857235.1. Taxonomy (NCBI): domain Eukaryota; kingdom Viridiplantae; phylum Streptophyta; class Magnoliopsida; order Malpighiales; family Euphorbiaceae; genus Jatropha; species Jatropha podagrica. Next base: position 22,640 of record CANUEP010025146.1, read on the forward strand.
AAAAACTAATCTACTGATTGCATATTACAGAACTAAATAATATATTTTTCAAAAGGTAAGAACTAAGTAATCCATTTCACTAAGGACTATAATAATTTACTTTACATGAAAAATAACTGGACCAAATGTAATCTTGCTTCTGTCTTAAATTATTATTGGTTTATTTTCTTTCTTGAAAGGTATATGTAAATTTCCCATTAAAATTCATAAAGAATGCTCTAAGCAACAGCAGAACATATCAAGAAAATTTGTATGATTAGTTATTTGCTTTTCAGCTGATTTATAAATATTTTTTCTTGAGTCAATATATATATTTTTTGTTGTTGAAGAAAGAGGGGCCAAAGACATAAATAATTGAATTTAATGTATTAATTTAGACACATACACACAGATATATATTAGAAAAATTCAAGAAAAAAAAGAGGCAAATTCATCCTCCTTTTATATGGTGAATCCACCAATAGATAGCTGATGAATAGAATAATGAGGCTTTGATGAAGGTTTAGTTAATTCGTTGGTATTAATCAATAAAGGTATAATTGAATTCATGGGCTACTGGAAAGCTCAGCCCAAGCAAATCAAGTATACAAATTTTAGAATTTGAAGTTCATCCACTTAAAGAAATTCATCTAATGAACTAATCAGTCCATAGGTCACTGCAGTTTGATCCTGATTTTTCAATTTTCACATTAGCAAATTAGCCCTATGCACTGTGTAACATCTTAGATAGAGTTTGGAAATATAAAATCTATAATATGTATTTGTATCTGTTGCTTAAGAAGAGTTCTGCTTTGACATGTACACTGTGTATGTGTTTATGTACACTTCCTGTAGCTTTATTAATGAAACTGATTCCATTTATCAAAATGAAAACAATACTAAAAACAGCAAAGGTTGCTTTATGTAGCAGCAGATTACATAGACAAGAAGAGCATTATTGCTACCTAATACAACTAAAACATTTCTTCACTTCAAACATCATTCTTGAACTCAAGGACATACATCCATTCACAATTAACTTTAGATTTTGTCTTCTACAAAAGATATCTCTAGAAAAAATCTCAAACATTCCAACAAAAGGAATACATCTTTTTCATTTCGAGTATTTTTCTCCTCTTTTGGTGATTACTTTCATTCAGATTGGATCTTTAATGGTGCAGGAACAAAACCTATCAGTGAAAAAAAAATTTCAATTCTAATTAAGGCGACCCTTTACCCCTAACGGATGGCATGTATGTAAAGACCAAAAACAAATTTATAAATTGCAATGAAGTCAGAGCAAGTGAAGCATCAAACTAGTAATTGAGTTAGGAAGGAACAGTAAACCAATAATAAGAAGCAATGGAAATCTTATAAAAGAAAACAACTTCTATTCATGTATCCAATTTGTTAATATTGCAGGCTTTCTTGAAGATCTTTTCTTTTTCTTCCCCTTAATGTATGTTAATAAAGTCATGCAGCTAATATGTCTGCTTATAGAATGACAATCTCCTTTGGATTTTTATTGATTCCAAATATTATGGTTGCATTCATAATTTTTGCATTTACAGATGGGACTGCCCAATGAGCATTAGAACGACTATTTCAGCAAATTGAGAAATAGTAAATCAATGAGTACGTGGATTGGAATTTTCAGCATAGGAACTCCACTAACCTGTAAAAGTCCAGTGTAATCCTTGGGGATAATTGGGTTGAAGTTAAATACAACAGTTTGCCAGTTCGCCGAGACAAAGGACTTCTCTTTTCTCCAAATCAATCGGTTGAAGTTTATCCCAATCATTTTTAAGTCTCCTCATCAGCTATGTTAACCAAATCTGAAAAACCAACACTCATTTGATATGCAGAGATCATCTTTTACGGAAATTTTTTGAATCTCTGCTAAGCTCATTAAGTAGTGACTTATAAGATGCATAGTCTGCCACAAGTCCTATTTCACTCTTTACTTTATGCAAGTCTTTTAAATTTCCATGCTTGCAATGACCCTCTAATAAAATGTTATAAGTTATGTCGTCGGGAACTACTCCCAAATTAAGCATAGCATCTAAAAGCATATTAGCATTTTTCATTTGACCTTGCTTGCAGAGTCCATTCATAAGCACATTGTAAGTTATAACTCCTGGTACATGGCCATCACTCTGCATCTCTTTGAGCAACTTGAACCCAGTCTTGACATCACCCTTCTTACAGTATCCATCCATGACCATAGTGTATGTCATATCATCCGGCTTCAAACCCGCTTTCAGCATTTCCCTCAATGTTTTTTCTGCATCACTTATCTTACTTTCTTTACATAATCCTGAAATCAGGGCAGTGAATGCTACATTGTCAAGCTCAATTCCTTCTTTCAACATTACCTTCCTAATCTCCAAAGCTGATTCTAAATCTCCCTCCTTACAATAACCATCTATGAGTATGGTGTATGTGATCTTATCAGGTTTCATACCTCTCTTATGCACCTCATCAACAAGCTTTCTTGCTTCCTCAAAATCCCCAACCTTGCAAAGGCCATTAATGAGCGTATTATACAAAATCAAATCAGGTTTCAGGCCTTTCCTTAACATTTGCTGATAATTTTCCATGGCCAAATCAATTCTACCACTTTTGCATTGCCCACTAATTAATGCGGTAAAAGTAACATCGTTCGGTTCCAAACCTCTTTCACGCATTTCGTCAAATAACTTGTTAGCATCTTCTAACCTAAAATCCTTGCACAAACCATTGATCAAAACACTATAAGTAAAAACATCGGGGAAAATCCTTTTCTTCTCCATAACCATCTTCAACCTAAAACTTTCTTCTAAATTCCCTAATTTACAATGGCCATTGATCAAAGTATTAAAACTGACAACAGTAGGCCGCAGACCCTTCTTTGCTATTTCATCGAAAACCATATGAGCATCTGTAATTTTACCCTCTTTACATAATCTATTAATTAAAAGATTGAAACTATATACATTTGCAGGATATCCAGAATCCAAAATCTCAACATAAAACCTCCAAGCCACTATAGGCGAGCTAGTTTTAATCATTCTATCAAGCAAACACTTACAACCATGGAATGGGATTTGAAAATTATGTTTCTTTATCAATCTAAAACACTGAATAGCATCTGATACGAATCCTAAATCTGTATAAGCATTCATTAGAGCATCAAGAACAGAATTTGATAAATGGGTACCTTTAGTTTCAAGAATTGAAGCAAAAATTAAATAAGCAGAGTCTTTTCCTTTGCGAGAGACAACGAAATGAAGCAGAGTTTGAGCTTGAGAATGCATTCGGTGGGCAAATAGGAAATGGACCATGGTGCAATAAGACTGAATTGTGTGGCGAAAGGTGGGGCATGAAGAGAGGAAATTGAAGAAAGAAAATATAAACTGTGGACAGAGAGAATTAGGATTTTTGTTAATGAGATTGATAACATGATGGGCTTTGAGGGAAGGGAGGATTTTCTTGAGCGAGACTTGAAGTGGCTTTGATTCACAGTTTTTAATTGCGTCGGAGATAGTTGAGAGAATCGGATCTTCATGGTAAGAAGGAGGGGGCGGCGGAGAGTACCAGGTGGAGAAGCAGGAGGAGGTTTTATATGAAGGAGAAACTAGGCTCTGAGTTTTCTGGAGTTTGAAGGCAGCCATTTCTACTGCACTCTGTTTAAACTAATTGATCAACAGGGTCCTATAAACGGCTAAAAATATTTGAAAATCCATTATTGAAAGTATTATTTCTATAACATACTAACCAAATTGGCATAATAACAATGTTCAAAAAAACAAAAAAAAAAGAAAAAAAGAAAAAACAATGTTGCAGTAAAAGCCTCCTCTATTTTCACAGGAAACAAACAGAAAAGGAAAACAAATTATGAAACTTCTTTACGGACTATTAATTCTTTGAAAAGGAAAAACATTACTAAGAACTAGAGATAAAAATACTACGAAGCAGTCTGCGTTTAGCTTCTCTTTCCATTAACCTATCTTTTCATCATGTATTTCTCCTTGGACCTTTACATGGTATCTTGCCAAATTCACCATTCTTTCCTGTTCTTTCTTGGAACTGACATATTTGTAGATTTGAACGTAAGATCACTCTATAAAATTGACATGGACATGAAAAGTCGTCATTCACATTCTGAAATTTAAACCCAGCTGTTAGATACAATACAATGCTTTTGATGTAGCTAATACAGAAGCTTTCAAGGATACTACACTCAAAACAGGTGCTAGAATAAAAACTAAAAGACGTAGTGTTATTATCATTTTTTTTTCCCCCAAAACCACGTAGTTCAGGCTTTCTGATCCAGATGATACTCTTGCGCACTCTTCTGCAACCACCCATTGCTAACCCGTCTCTGAAAAGTATAGTTGTGCAGCCAAAACCATTATTTTTTGTCAACACAAGAACATAGTATCTCTCGCAGCTAAAGCTATTGTTTTTTTTGTTCACACAAGAACTTAGCATCTCTCTAAATAGTATGTACAGAGTTGCAAAACATGCTAACAAAATTAGCATAACGCGTCTGCCAAAGCTATTGTGTTTTGTCAACTCAAGAATTTAATATCTCTCTAAATAGTATGTATGCTGTTGCAAAATATGCCACAAAATAAGCATAATATGATTAATCCTCAGTAGAAAGCTTTTGCTTCTTCCAGGCATATGCGGCTTCCAAGATCCTCAGATTTGGTGCTTGCGTTTCTTCTGGGAATATGTAATCTATATATTCCTCCAACCTGCCAGCAGTTACTTGGTTAGCCAAATGTTATCAAAGACGACAAAGAAGCTCATGAAATTGAACAGCACCTCAAAGAAAATGTATTGTGGAACAAGTGAAACGACAGGAAGATATGGGGAAAATAACATCAATTGCAGTGTGATTTTTTCAGAACTTTAATAGATCAGGCATAGGACTAGATTTGACTTAACTCGTGAGTCACTTACCCAGCCACACCATCTTCTGAAGCAATAGGCCTCCTCTTTTTGAATTTCTTAGGCAGCTTAGGCTGGACTAAGCTAACATGGTGAACTCCACAAATCTGCTCTCCATGTTCAACCATTCTTCCAAAAGCATTGCATGTTCCTCCTTTAATTCATGTGCTGATGTTCTGAAGTAGTTAATTGCTTTCTCAAATACCACTAATGAGAAAAATGAAATGTAAGATCTCTAATGACTAAATAATTTACCCAGAAAACAACTAGAAAGATAAAACAGATGAGGAAAGCTTACTTCTTGCATTTTGAATACACTTTTTCTTCTGTTCTTCCAAAGAATCTGCACCGTCAACAACCTCATCCATGGCAGATGCTTCAAATTTAGCATAACTAACCCAGACCTTCAAATGCTTTGTCCGGTCTAATAGTCTCTCATAAAGTTGTCAAGTTCAGTCATATTCACCTTCGGAGATCTCGAAATCAATATATGCCTGTGGTTAAATGAAAAGAAATGTCACACTTTCAGAATGAAAATTTATTCTAAAAGAACAGAAAAGTTTTCACTTTTTGTGCCTAGTCTGAGTATAGGTTGGTGAAATGGTCCTCCACTGCTGCAGCATATGACAATAATGTCATATAAGATACCTTGCTCAGATTCTGGCATGGCAATTTGTCAAAAATCAAGAAAGAGCATGATAATGCAGATAAGCTAGTAATTCCTTGAGAAATAGTAAATTACTTGTTCTGGGTAGGCCACATTACTTAAAAAGAAATAGCCATATAAATGTAATAACTGGTAATTATAAAATTAAATACCTGGGAGTAGCCATATTTATTCAAAATTAATGCAATGTGTATGTTGGTCAGGGTTTGGTAAAGGGATGCATGTGGGTAGTGAGCTGTGATGGGAACCATTATGATAATACCTATATCAGTACTTTCAGCTAGTTTCAGTCTACAAAATAAACACCACCACAATATACAAGTTATAGATGGTCTTATGCTCATACACCCTACCTCATACAATAAGAAAAAAAGGGGGGCTGGGGACAGAATGTTAACACGCTGACAACCACAGACACAACAACAGGGAAAAAAGGAAAAATAAATAAGTGCAGGAGGAGGATGGATGATTTACTAGTGCTTTTTTTTTTTTTCTGAGGAAGGGTTGCAAGTAAAAAGTGAGGACAGCACTATAGGCAACTACATTCGTACATGACTAATATTGCTATTGCCAAGAAAAAAATATGCACACCCCAGCAACAATTTGAACACAGAGACGCACATATATGTATGATACACGGAACTCTCAGCCATGGGCATTTCCGCATGTCCATTTTCTCGTATTAAATACTGTTTCCCCATGTAAAATTATACTTAAATGTCTTTTTCTCGTATCGTTTTCTCATTTCCACATTTCCGTTTCCATGCAACATATATATATTGAGTATTAAAGCTATAATCACCAGGATAAACCAAGAAGCAATAAAAAGCATAGTATATCACAGTTCAAATCTGACAGTAAAACTACAACATTGGCAAAAAGACAAAGAAGCTTGGGCATTAATTAAGAGGAAGCATATGCAATTACCCTCCACAATAATTCTGGCATGTCCATGGCTGGCTGTGCTATAGTAAGTTCAAAAACTGCTCGTGCTCGTTCAGTTTCAGCCTGCGATCTCTCCAGCTCTGCATATTTGCTCCAAGCATAACAATTTTCTGGTGACCAATATAAATATTTCTCGTAAAGCTTCCGGCAACGATCGATATTACCAAGTTGCAGCTCTATTTCGATATATTTCTTAAAGATTTGTTAGTTGTCAAGCCAAATAGTGGAACTGAGAACAGAACCATACATTGTAATAAAAATAATCAGCACTACAGCAGTAATCCAAATTTTACCTTGTCTTTGGGAGCTTAGCCAATGGCATTGCCTAAAATATGTCGAGCACCTGCAAGATTCAGCTGTCGAATTTCAAATTGGGCAGCTAGAAGCCAAATCTTTGCAAATGAAAACTTCTTATGAGGAATAAGGCCCAGGCATTCCCTAAAAATATATACTGTGAATCGGAAGACCTAAAAAATGTCTTGGGATCTATCTATCCATGAATTACATTATTAAACAAATAAATGTATAACTATATCCATGGGTGAGCATTGAGGACACAAGCAAGAGAAGGGGACAAGAAGAAAGAAGAACCCCGTAAAACAAATCAAATTGAATAACTAACATAAGTCTAACTGTATGGCAACTAAAATAGAATTCCATTTCTTAAATTTCCACTATATATGAAAGAAATCAATAATGGACATTTTAACCAATACTTAAACTCTCTTTTCCTTTCGCCAAACATGATTTTAAAAATACAATCCATCCAAGTGTTACCTATACTGCCTCTCGATGAAACCTGTTGCTACATAGACAATTGCTGTAAAAACCAATTTTTTAATGAAGTTCTCTCTTACTACTTTCCTAGGAAATCAAACTAGTATTGCTGGCAGCACAAATCTTGCTTCTCATAACCCACTCATTACAAACATTCCAAGACAGATGATGTCGGAGGTTCATTATTTACCTAACAAGAGGGATTTAATCCATTGTGATCTAATGCCCAATCAAGAGACACAGGAGAATACAACATCACTCTGCTAAATGTATACTTTTTGTACCACTAGAAAGGTATCTATGTCTGACCACTTGAGATGAAATAAGAAAAATAATATCCCATATATAAAGATATTAAATTTTACATTATTCCACTTAATGAAACAAGATGACAAGTTACAAATCTTACAGTTTCTGAAACTTAGATAAAACCTGTTAACTATTTGCCCCAACAGATTGATAACAGATTATTAAGACAAATTTGATGCAACCAATGTCTTGTATACTAGTATTAATCTTCCATATTCAACCAGAAAACTATGGAAACTAGAAGATAAAGCAAGACATGGCTGTAGAACTTCCAAGATTAAAAATTCATATTAATAATAATGTTATTGTTAAACAAGGTAAAAAACATTGTTGCTGCATACTGATTACAAATAAAAAAATTATAAGAGATTGATTGTTGGACCTAGGAAATCTGTGGACTTATCTCTGCACTAGGGACAGTAAGCCAATTGTTCGAAACACTGTAATATTGCCAAATGTAATGAAGGTTGAACAGGGTTTTGCAAAAGCACTTGCTAAGAACAATTCACTTCTACATATAACAAGTCAACAAATTCATCTACTTGAATCAAAAGGTTAAATAACATATTCAAAACAGCAAAGCAGGTGTACCTATAAACATCCCGTGTTCTCTCAATGTCTCCTGCATCTACTTCTTCATAGAGAGCATAGCTGATCCTGAATTGCATAAAACAATGAAACCATCAACATTTAACCAAATAAACTTTTAGAGTTAACAACAGACAAATGTTAAATTCCACATTCCAACTCAAAAACTCACCACAAGTAAATGTATCTCTGCCAGTATTTCTTCTCCTCAGCTGGTGGCACATTCGCAATCGCACGCTCATAAACCTGCCTGATCCTCTCCTTATTTCCAAGGCTCTCCTCCAATCTAATATAATCAAACCATGAATCATAGTTCAATGGATTCTTCCTCACTTCATCTTCATACTGAAATCTCCTCTTACCCACTATTGCATCTTCAATTCCCTCTTTATCCCCATATTGCTTCTCAAATGCCACAAATTTCCTATACAAATCCTCTGCTCTACCTTTTGGAATATGATCCGAAGCAAACTTATAGATACACCTTGCACGCTCTGTCTCCTTGCACTGCTCCTCAAACTCAGCAAAAGCCACAAACAACTGCTCTGCCTCCTCTTCATCAGCCAATTTCTCAACTGCCCTTTCATACACATTCTTAGCTCTCGGAACTTCCCCATTCTTCATCTCAAACTTGGCGTATCTAATCCATGCACTGACTTTTGGATGACACTGAACAAAACGTTCAAAAATCCGTCTTGCACGTTCAATCTCATCATACCTAAGCTCAAATTTGATATAAGAAAGCCATCCTTGTTGGTCTGGCATCCAACCCATCCATCTTTCAAAATCTGCCTCGCGCCAGCGACATTGCAAGCATCTCCTCCATGTGAATGTACTTGTACCATAGTTGATCCACACGGGGGAGGAGCGTAACAGCACGGTCCCAAACGTTCCTTGCATGCTTTATGAACTTGTTTTTCATCTCGACTTCTTCGTATTTGAGCCATAAGGTGTGATCCGGTAATCAACCTCAAGTGCCCGTTGCCAAACCGAGCGAGCTCGATTGAAGTTCTTCTGTGACTCCTCCCACTGCGCTTATTTTATCCATACACTGATATTCCATCGAACTCGTCTAATAAGGTCTTCGAATTCCTTTCTCTTGCGCAGGCGATAGTAAGCAAGTTCGGTTGAGTCTGTGATTTTCTGCTTTGGAGGCCGGTTTTCAGCTTCCTGGCGTTCTCGTCCTTCACGAAGAATCTGCTCGGCGGTGATTTGAATAGATGCAGGGGTTTTATTTTTGACCCGCGTAGGCCAAGGAAGCTTCACCTCGGTGTCTTTTCGGGTCAGGTAACCAAGAGATGAAAGAGAGATTTCATGTTTTCTGGTAAGCGAAAAGACGGATTATTGATTAAAAGGATTTCTAGAAAGATAAATTTGCTAGAGGGAGAACAAAACTCACAGATAAGTAAAAGACTATACAATTGTCGCTGATTAGGGATAGGGTTGGTGGTGGCGCAGCGGTGGAAATGTGGAATAGAACCGTCTGTTGGGACCTGATCAGGCAGTGTACGACGGCTACTAGGGCTGTAAACGACCGATTAAAATAGTAATAATACCAGGTGAAGCTAAAAAATTAGCTTATTTATTTAGAACTAAATTGAAAAACTAGATTTCAATTGAAAACAATAAACAGAATTCAAATACAGAAATTTTCAAAAACCTAAACTCAATCCAAATAACACCGAATGCAAATTAAATTGCTTATATTTCCACAAAACATCTTCCAAAATTACATAAAACAGAATCCGAGCAATCTCTGCTCAGTTACAGCACGAATTGGCCAATCAATTAGCTTGAAGAAGTAAAATGGAAAGAACTTACAAGATGAGAAATTAATAAGAGAACTGCTTACTCTTCTCAAAATTTGGAAAAAAAATTTGATATTCAAATTTGTTTGTAGTTAGGAATAATGAAAATTGAATGAGAGCCAAAATTGAAATATTAATTTAGAAAAAAAAAAAATTTATTGAAGGTTAGTATGTGTGTACAAAATATTGGATTATATATAAAAGTAATTGATCTCTAAAATCCTATAAATGGCTAAAAATGTTGGAAAATCTATAACTTCAACAACGAAATTGCGAAAGAAACAATGTTGAAGGAAAAGCTTCTTCCATTTTCACATGAAACAAACAGAAAGGAAAAAAATTATAAAAGTAATTTACGGCCAAAATATATTATTAAGAACTAAAGGGAGACAATTTAGTATGAAGTATTATGCATTTAGTTTCTTTTTCCATTAGGCCATTCTTCCCAAGAATTCCGACATTCAAACCACCGCATCCACCAAGCATTTTAAAATGAATTTTCCAACGAAGTTTAGAAATGAAAAAAACCCATTACTTTAAATCCAATAAATAATCTCTTGGCTTTGCGTTTAACCAGAGATTCTTGACCTGGTAATTGCTTCTCATCTTCTATTTCTCCTTGGAGCTTCATCTGGTATTTCCCAGAAGTCTCCATTATTTCCTTTTCTTTTAGCACAAAGGTTGCATTGGAACTGTCATATTTTCAAATTTGAACATAAGATCACTCTCTATAAAATCGACATGAACACGAAAGTCGTCGTTTGGATTCTGAAATTTAAACCCAGATGTAATTTCTGCTCATACAATACCATTGATGTAGCTAACGTTTGAAGCTTTCAAGGACACTATCCTTAAAACAGGTGCTAGAATAAAAACTAAAGCTATAGAATAAAAGATACATATTAAAGAAATAAGTAAAATAGGACATAGAAGCATTTGCATCACCGTAGACCAACAACTCTTGTCAATAGAGTTGTTCTTTACATCAAACTTGTAGTTTTCCATGGATTAATTAATTTCTTGTTGGGGAACTTTTAATGGACAAAATTATAAATTTTTGTTTATTTCATGCGATCTCTGTAATTTCTTTTCTTCTTTTTTTTTTTTCCCCTTGAAGAAGGGTTCTCTCTTGTATGTTTCTCCCTCATCATATGTCTAAGAACATCATTAGACACAAAAGAGGGAGAAAACATAACCAATTTGATTACAATGTCTTTGACTTACTTCTTGCCAAGACATCATAATGTTTTGAAGAAATTAACAATATAATTTAATTTATTGAACTAATTATCATTTCTAACTCAACTTCTTGTTTTCAGGAGCAAAATTATTGCACATTCACAAATAAAAACAGAGATGCATTAATGTGATGATATTTAAAATGCTAAGAATGGTTTTCAGGTTGTATATTTTAGGTAAAACTAAGCAAAATGCTCTTTAGATTCTTCTTTTTTTTAAGGGAAATGCTCTTTAGAATTTAGATAATCAGTTGTTGCCAATTAATTGTGAATAGAATAATATGTCTCTCTGATTCTCTCCTAAACATAATTGAACTATTTACTACTTAACTACAACATAGGCTAAAGCTACCATGTCTATGAGAGAGAGATTTGATTTCTCCAATTAGAGTTTATATTCAATGTTAAGAATGAATCTAAATGAGGAGTTTCATAACATACAGAAAACAATATTGCACCAAACAGAGAATAGCTCATAGGATTATTTCTCAAATACAAGTATAAAAATCTTTACAAATACATGAGGATTTTGAGTTAAATTCTAAACCCAAGTGCATAAATTGACAACTGAACTTTGAAAGAAAATTCTAATGAAACCCCGAATTTTTACATTGGCTTATTAAATATTTTAATTTCTGAAATTATATTTATTAGATACTTAACTTATTAATGGACCCATTAAATATTTTAATTTATAAAATTGCATTTATCGATACTTATTTGCTTATAAAACATAAGAAAATCGTTGTTCAACAATTTATGTCTATAGATGCATAAAGTATTGCACTTATTAAACATTTATTCAATAAGTGAACATTGTGCAAAATTATATTTGAGAAGTGCCATATTAGAATTTGAAGTATTTTATAGGTGTAATTTTATAGTTAAAATTTTTTATGAATTAATGGGTAACCTAAAACTTAGTTTTTCGTATCATTTGTCAATTTATGCATTGATCCCAAATTCTAACACAAGGCACTTTAGAAATTCTTAAATCCAGCTAGACGATGGATATTAATTGCAATCAGTAGTGATGCATAAATGGAGTTAAGCAACAGAAAGCATCTAGTCACCATAGTCAACAGCTTCAGCTTCTACTTTCTAAGCATCTTCTGAATGGGAAAGCTTCCTTTTCAAAATCTCATTCTCCTTCCGCAGTTTCATAATCTTCGATTTAAGTGTTTCTACAAGTCGATGTGAAGCCATATCTTGTTGCTGTTCAACCAGCTTTGTTCTGATAATCACCACTGAAATTCACCAGAGAACCAAAAGTAAATTAGAGAGTAAAAGCTCCACTAAAATCATTCATGACTCGAAAAAAAAAAATAAAATAAAATTGTTTCATTGTCTGCATAAACTTCTGGCAACATTGTTGCAAGCCAATATTTTCATTTCCATAGAAGCACAAAGATGGGCGGAACCAGTTAAATACATTAAGGATTAAGAGGTCACAAACTCACTCTGCTTTTCCAAATCCTGGAGCTTTCTATTCAATTCATTTTTCTCTTCCTGTTCGACCATGAGACAATCCTTCAAATCTTGAGTCTCAAGATTATCTGTCACATAAACATTTCTAATAAGCTTATCCATGTTCTAATATAGTAAATCTGGTTATAAAAATTTTAAAAATTCGTTAATTTCAAACTAGAAACGTCACATTTTGATTCCACATCAACATGGATTCTTTCCAATCTGTTTGCCAGAGTTTGCATATGGGCTTTATGCGCTGCTAAATCTTGGCGAAGATGATTTACTGTTGCTTCACTTGTTGCCTTCTCAAGTTGTAAGCCTCTAAGATAATGTGAGAAAATCATTGCTTAAAGAAGAACTAAATTAAACATCTTCTAAAAAAAAAAAAAACATGCATCAAGAACATGTACTAATGGGAAATCACCTGACTTGAACCTCCAATTCTCCAATCTTAGTTGCATACTCTTGCTTAAGCAATTCCATGGCCTTTCTGTATTCCTGTTTATCCATTTGTTAAAGTCTAAGGCCCTATTTAGGAGAAATGATAATATTCATTTCATTATTAGAAATTAAATTTTATGAAATTCAATCTAACTAAAATAGATTCCATCATTCATAAATAAATTTTAAATACTTGAAATTCATTTACATCAAATAAGGGATATGTTGGCGTAGTCTCATTCAAGTGGACACTGCCCATTGAATTTTCTATTAATTTTTAATCAACGTTGGTGTGGACTCGTAGCTCACCAATCTTTTAACTAAATAACCTTTCTTTATGTGAGAGAGAGAGAGAGCTGAGTGGAGTGTGTGCGAAAGAAAAGGAAAGAAAACAAAGTGAGAGTGCATGTGGTGAACCGCCAATTTCGGTTCATTGAAGGATTGGTTCACATTTCTTAAATTTTGAACCAAAATTGAACCTTACCTTTGAACCTTCAGTTCCAATTTGATTCTGATTCAGATCAATTTCAATGAACCCACGGTTTAAATTGTGATTTCGATTCAATTTTAGTATTATGCAAATTTTTAAAAAAGTTAATAAAATTTGACTATAAATTCGTAAATAAATAATAATTTAATGTCTAAATTTTATTAACTAAATTATTATAAAATTTTAAAAGAAAAACTTCAATTAACTAACTTACAACTATTATCATATTAAATTTACAAATTTTATTAATTCACTAATATAGAAAATTATAATTTTTTATTTTGGGCTTGAATTAAATTAAAATCGAAAATTTTAAATTTAATTACCTAAGTATCCTCTTAGAGATTAGAGAAATCAAAGTTCACACAGTTCTTTTTTTATTTTACAATGGAAAATAATCTCTCAATTATTACAATTACTTTTAGTCATTGGTGTCACTATCACTAGTCGCAATTAATGAACCGGAATCATTATCATCGCTCGAATAGAATGAGTTGGAAAATTGGAAATTAAGGAGAATAAAACAATAAAAAAATAATGTACTATGAAAATTTGAGACAATTTTTATTGAGAATAAAAGGAGAGTTAGGATATAATGGATTGTGAAAAAAAATCAACTCATTACATTTATACATATTTTTCATTTATTAGTTTCCAAATTGTCCCTTATGATAGATAAATAACGGTCATATTTTTAATAATTTAGTAAATTATAATAAATAAATAAACAATTTATAAAAAAAGTTTATTTACCAGAAAAAGTTTTCACCTATCATGTTTAAAAAGAAAAAGAAAAAAAACTACCCGTTGTAATGTTGCACTTGCACTGTATATTTAATTAATTTGAACTTTGAAGTAAAGAAGAACTAAAAAGGCAACTCTCTTTCTTTTTATGTATTTTAATTTCTTTTTTAAAAAAAAAAAAAAAACTATTCTCTTCACTTTTTATCCAAATTAAATCAAACATGTGTATTTATCCTTTTTTTATCCAAATTAAATCAAATCATGTGTATTTTTTCACCACTTCTATAAATTATGTACTATTATGTAATTCTCTTCACTATAAATCAAATTAATTACAATCAAATTAGGTGATTTAAATTTTTTTTATAAAAAAATTTTAACTACAATTTTGTTTGTGCATCCGGTTCGAACTGGACCAAAATCACCGGTTCCGAACTGATTCATATTCATATTTTAACATTCATATGAACTTAAATCGGTCCTCGAACCGATGATTCCAATTTAAATTTTAAATCACTGATTCTAGACTGATTTTGATTCATCTATACTACGGTTCAATTCCGATTCGAATCCAGTTCGAACCGGACATGTGGTCATGTCTAGTGATACCACACAAAATAGAAGAAATAAAACAAGAGAAAGTGATGAGAGAGAGAGAAAAGCAAACCAAGCAGTAAATTTGATTGTCTAGATCAGTCAATTGATCTTTATCCAATTTTGATGAAATTATAATATGTTGCTCTATTTACAAGTTCTAGAAGGTAAACAGAACTAATTCTTGATTTGACTCTCTCAACCGATGGGATCTACCACTTTTTCTCTTCTATTTACTATTAAAATCCACCATTTAGGTGAGGATATATTTGCATTAGCCAAGGGTGTACCCTAATAATACTTGTATAGACTCCAATTGATCTAGAGAGGAACTCTTTGTACCCATTAATTTATTAGTGGAAGATTTTGGAATAAACTACAATTCAGTAGTTTTTCTCTTCTCTTTGAGGATTTCCTAAGTAAAATTGGTGCCTTGTGCATTGATAATTTTCTATTATTTTATTTGGCTACTATTATTATTAGTAATACTAAGATTTATTGTTGTTATCTATTTTCATTTACACAAAAAGGGAAAAATATTGTATTTTCCCACTGTGCTCATATTACTTATCCGTATTTTAGCTTATTATATTTTCCCAACAGAATAAAAGTACAAAAAACATTCCAACCATGAGTCATCAGAATCTATAAGAAAATCAATCTAAACTTAATTTTCGAAATTACTCTAATCTCTATAGGAAAATATCTCTAATTGAAAATACTAACCAACTCTGTTACCATATTTTTCAACATAAATGAACTTACTTCTTCTTTACTGAGATTCTCTTCACTCAGTCTTTTCATTTCCTCCTTTAGGCTTTGAAACTTCACCCGGAATTCAAGCTGTATCTCATAAATAAATAAATAAAAATAAGCTTCGTAACAGGGGGGGGAAGAAAAGAGTAGGTAAGTAAATAACAAAAAACACCCAAGTTTAGATTCTTTCAGCCACTGCAAACCTGCTCAGCTATATTGTGAAAATTTTCTGTATACAATTTAGTCAGCCGCTCATTTTCTGCAAAGTTACAATAAAAATGAAAAAAGAGAAAAAAAAAATAGAAACAATCAAAAGAAAAAGGCAATGAAAAAAAAAAATACCAGCAGATTTAGTAATGAATATTTATGAAATACCTTGTTTCAAACTTTGGCAAGTGAGTTCAAGAGCCTCTCTATTTTTAATTTCTGCACTCCAATTTGATTTCAGCAATTGGATTTCTGTTATCCCACTCTTGAAATCCTAAGAATACCTAATTTTCGTTAGTTTTTTTTTTTTTTTTCGGAAGTAATTGTCTATCCTCTGTTTGGTCTCCGAGAAAATAATGAAGAAAAATAAACGGAAAAGATAATTCTCCTTTAATTGCTTGTTTCACACTTATTTTTAAGCAGAATTGATCAAAATTGACGCAAATATAAATTATTCAAACACAATTTTTTTTCCTTTACTATCTGTTCTAGAGATCTGCATGTAAATAATTAAATAAATAATTCTTAAGTTTCGTTTAGCTTTTCTATAATTTTCATAGCAACCAAACAGAAAACTAGAAAATTGTATAAGAAGATTACCTCGTAGATCTGATCAAAACTTAAGAGAAGAGAATGAATTTCTTGATCACTCGCTACAGCTGCCATTTTCGCTTGTAATTAAGCCGAAACAGTATTAAAGGACAGCAAAGCGATGAACCTCGTTCTGACTTAAATACCCATTTTCCCGCCAATAAGCTAAAATACTAATTTTGCGGTAAGATTTGGGCTTGGCCTGGCTCGGGCCCATATTGCACAGTCCCAGATTTCTTTATAAAAATAACCTATTAGCATTTTTTTAACTTTTAAATTAATCTATTAAATTCCTCCGTTTGCAAAATTATAGCAATACTTCAATATTAATTAACATATTTTTCCTACAAATAAATATTGAAAACGACTCAAGGCTCATTTGGTTTAGTTATTATACTAGCAGATAGCTTATATTAGTTGTTGATAGTTGATAATGGGTGATTGATAGCATTTAGCATGTGAATGTTAATATTTAATTACATTTTAATAGCAATTACCCTAATAACTATTTAGGGTATATATATATTAAAGTTTTTAAGGTGTTATATGATAAATATTAATTAATTTTTTTTAACAATATTTAATAAAAAACGACCATAAAGAATATTAATTTGAACTTACTTCGATAACCGTTGAATTCGATTTTTAGTTTGGAACTTTTATTAGTTAAGGGTGTGCAAATGGACAGTTGGATTTCGAACCGAACCACTAAAATTGAAAGCAAAAAAATACAGTAGGATATTGTAGATCGTGAAATATAATTAATCCATCTTTATATTTTTTTAAAAATTAAAAATATTCTTATAATTCATTTCCATCAGACTATAAGGTTGTGTTATTCAATTTTTACATTTTTTCCGTTCAATGTTTTACGAAATGATGAAATATAATTAATCCGTCTTTATATTTTTCAAAAGATAAAAATATTCTTATGATTTATTTCCATTAGACTAGAAGGTTATGTTATTCAATTTTTATATTTTTTTCGTTCAGTACTTTACGAAATGATGAAAATACCTTTTTATTTTTTTAAAATACAGAAATGGACTAGTTATATTTTTCAAACCATAGGGATTATACTGTAATTTTTTTATATAATATTTAATATCTCTCATTTGACCTCTATATTTTTTTTATTGATTTAACAAAAAAGATGTAAAAAATAAACAGAAAAACTTAGTAGTATAATAGAAGCTAAACATAAAAGCAAATTGGTATATTTTAAAAGAAAAATTATAAATGTGTCCCCATATTATGTCAATAATATCTACTATTTCTATATTTTTTAAAATACACTACTTTATCCTTATATTTTGATTTCGTTTAACTATTCTGACATTCCGTCAATTTTTTTAATATTTTCCGTTAAAAGGCTTTTAAAAAGATACAAATAGCTTTACTTCCCTATTAAATTTGCGTTTTCTACCAACCAATTGAAACATCTCCATAATTAAATGAAATCAACGCAAATAATCTCACTTATAGAAAATCAAAGTGAATTTTTAGCTGCGAATCTCACCATTGCTCATGAAATTCAATTATTCGGTTTTTAAGATGAGTGTGAAATCAGATCTAATTTTTGAATCCATTCTTTTTCCTCTTTTCTGCATAGAACTCAAAAACAAATTTTAGAGAAGAAATCAAATTTGAAATAAAAAATGTTAAAATAAAAGAAAGTTGAACATTTTTCTCGTCTTCTTGATCATGGTCTTCTCTCCTTCTACTGGTTTTCTTGTTATTATCCTTTTTACAGCTGCCAATCAAAAGCTTCCTCCAACCTTCCTTATGAGTAGCAGAGAATAATAGGTTAAAATTTATGGAGATTATTTAAGAAAATTTCTAGATTTGAATATTGAGAGAGAGACAGAGAATGAGAAAGAACAAGGAAGAAAATGAAAGAAGACAGAGGGTATTTAGTTTTCTCTTTTAGATTTAACGGTAAAAATCGAAAATATTGACGGAATGTTAGAATAGTCGAACGGAATCAAAATATAAGGACAAAATAGTGTATTTTAAAAAATACGGGGACATAGTAGATATTATTAGCATAATGTAAAGACACGTTTATAATTTTTTCTATTTTAAAAAAGATAGAGACAAATTAATTGTATTTCACAATTCACAAGCCCTATTGATAACTGAAGTTTGCTCTTTTTTGAAACTGAAACGCATCGAAATAAATTTGGAAACCAGACTGAACCAGTCAATTTGGTTTGATTCACTTTGGTTCACAGAAAATAACTGTTTGCAATAACTGATTCAAAAACTAACCGAAGTTATAAACGATTGACAACGGAAACCGAAACCAAAAACTGAATAACCGAACCAAAATATTCAATGAAAGATATGGGCCTATCCTATGGATAGTGGATATATGAGGTGGATGGAATATTATGTTTTCAGGCCTCGAGAGGACATATTCGGAGTTGCTTCTGTTGGATTGTAGTTTTTGGATTTTACTTGTTGATGCCTTGAGAAGAATATATACGTATATATATATATATATATATATATATATATATATATATATATATATATATATATATATATATATACACAATAAGTGTGTCTTGTATTGCATGTACTCTCTCATGTGCATAATTCTAATTCTAGTGCTTATGATCAATAAACATATACCTACGCCGAGTATATACATCCAATAAACTTAATAATCAATAATAATAACCAGAGTAAAATAAAAAAATTAACGAAAATTTTCTTTTCCTTTTGTAAGAAGTTACATTAAATTGATGTATATAGCTGGCAAATTTACTAGGCATGGGCAATCCTTGGCCTGCAAACAACCATTATATTATACACCACCGGAGCCTGGTTAATTTCCTGCGGCCAGTGACATCCTTCTAACGAAAGCTCTTGTATCCACATCTTTTCTTGTTCCACAAACAACTGAATGTCTAAGCCATAATCCTTTCAAGAATCTCTTCTTCTTCTTTTTATTCTTGATTGCACTATTACTGCTATAGGAACCGTCTGGTGATGGTGATGACATCGATACAATACTTTCTTGATCTCCATTAAAGGTTCTATCATAAAATCGTTTACTACTATTACTAGACTCTATAATAAGATCATCGAGTCGTTTGGATATACTCGCAATCTCGTAGGCATCAAGAAGAGAATTTTTAGTATGGGTTGAACTTTCTTTGATCTTTTTATTCATAGCTTCTAGCTTGTATCTCGATGGCTTAGGAGCTTGACGAGTTCTATAGACATCGAATTCACGCATCAGCTTCTCTTCATCGGAACCCGAACCATGTTGATACCAAGCCCATGCCGCTGCTTTAACAATGGAGATATCATTATCATCATGAATACTGTTATTTCTTCTAGGGTTTTTATTTTTTTTGTCCATGAAAATTGTGAAGGGTGTGGAAGAAAGCATAGGGAATTTGAGAGGGAGGGAAGTTGAAATATGTGGAAGTCTGGAGGTCCACGCTATAGATAAAAAGTAGGTTACGCTATATAGTGTTTTATGCGTCAATGTTCTTACTGTTAAAAAAAGGTATATGATCCCATGAAGGGATTGAAGAGGTTTTTGTATGTTTGGCTAGGATTTGGTGTGCTGCGTTGTCAGAATTGAATTGCATCATTTAATTGGAAAAATGGAAAATGGGGCTAGTAGAAACTTTTGTTAGGTGGGAGTTGGGGTCCCAATCCCATGCCTGTGAAGGTCGTATTTTAGGCATAAAGATAAAGTGTTTCCTCAATTTGTAATTTGTAATTGTCGTTCTGGTTTCTTAGGATTAATTAGAAGGAACGGATTGGATTGGATAGTAGCATCTTGTTTTCTTGATTTGTGACATATAAACCACCGCAAATATGTGAGAGAGAGACAGATGATATGAGATGACATATGCAAAAAAAAAAAAAAAAATCCATGCTTTATATGTGCACACGACTGTCTGAGTGAACAGTGTACTGGTGGAATTAAAGGGAAGAACTAACTAAGAAAATAAGTTTTGTTACTGAGGATGTTTTTTATCACTCACCGATAAAATAAAAGAGAATAAAATTGTTAAAAACCCCTCGTGGAATGGACATTCGTGAAATTTACATTATATGCACCTTAGCTCAAAATTTTGACATTCACATTCATTGTAAATCTGTTTAAAATTACTTTTTACCTCTATCCAAATCTATCTACAATTTTAATATTCACATCTATTTCACACATGTTTAATTAATATCTAAACCCGCTATAAATAGATTGAGGCGAGCAGAATATCCATAAAACCCATATGTATAGTAATTCATCAACTACATATACAAAATAAAGAATAAATTTCAATTTGATCTCTGAACTTATTTAGCATGATCAAGAATGTCATATTTAACTTTTTGAGTCACTTTAGTCCTTAAATTTGTATAAAATGATTAAAAAAAATTTGATTTCGCTCTTTTTTGCTAATTTAACCCTTAAACTTATTTTGATTTTTACAAATTAATAATTGATTTAATTAAATATGAATGGATTTTCATATGTTTTTATTCTATATTAAGAATACTTATATCAAACTTTTCTAACACTTATAAATATAAATTTAAAATCCACAAAACATCATTTCTTATAATATATTTAAATTTATAAAGATGCATTATAATTTTAATATACTGAATGTGGAATAATTTCATAAGCAATAATCCAGTAATAAAAATTAATTTTAAAATATTCAAATTAATACATATTTATAAACTCAAAAACTATCGATCAAAGTAATGAGAAATACAATATACTTCATATATTATTTTTTATATTTTATAACTAATTAATTTTTTAATAAATTAGTCAATTTAATCGTAAATGTTGTATAATGATTTTTACATTGCAAATACAATGAAAAATTAAAGATTAAATTGACTTAAAATGTTAAATGTGATTTTTTACAATCATTTTAAATAAGTTTAGAAGTTGATATTTTTAATCATTTTATAAATTTAAAGACTAAATTTATCTAAAAAATTAAATATGATATTTTTAATCCTACTAAATAAATTCAGAAACTAAATTAAGTTTGTTGGTAGAACAAAACCAGTGAAAATTATGAAAAACTTAAAATAAATTTTAAATTCATAACATATCATAATTTATAGATAAATGAATTGGGGCAGTGGGGCAACGTGAAGACCGACACTGCTTCCATCCCAATACTCAATATTTTATTATATAAATATTTTAAAATTATATAGTGGATAGTGGGTATCCGTAACTTTAAACTCACAGTCTAAGTCTACATTGAAGTCTAAGTCTGCATTGAATATTTGATTTAATGCACATACTCATCCCAAGAATAGTACCCAAATCTACAGTGTTGGGAGCGGTGAAAACTCTACCCGCTTCCATTCATTCATAGGTGAACGTAAGTCTTCTCCGAAGTTAAATGTGAAACGATAAATGAACGAACGTGTATTCATAGTCAAAACCGTAATTCTCAATTTGGACTTTAGATTCACCGACTTATTTGCAGGGGTGAGACGTCTTGCAGGATCATAATCAAGAAAAATTAAGAGGAACAGTTTGCGTTAACATGGGAAATATGGATGAAATTACAAAATCAAACCTAAATTGTTCATATGGATTTTTTTTTCTAATGTTTAATGCTATAGTTTTTTCCTTTCAGGAAAAAAAAAATGTAATTTAAGATAACTAACATGAACACTTGGTATGGTACAGAGAAAAATGTAATTTGAGTTTGACAGTTTCAAACTCAATCCCAAACGGAGCCTGTAGACTTTATTACCCTTTTACTAGTAAGTAGACGAATGTTTTCTTGATTTGATACTGTACAGCACAATCAAGAATTGCTACCTCAGAGTTTACGTTTTCTATAATTTGAAATTTCACCTTCAATGCGCTTTATTTCATCATTGAGCTCTTGCGAGGTAACTTTTCCAGATAGTTGTGTCTCTTTGATAGCCTTATCACTAATCAAGCTCCTGAGATGCTTTAAACATGAAAGATATTCCACCTTTATTTCAGGTGAATCAGAAATTGACCTCTCAGATTCAAACTGCAGAAAGTAAATAAGCTCAACTGTTATTTTTCACCAAATAATACTTGCAAAATTGCTTTTTGTCCATGGTAATATAAGCACTGCTACAAAAGAAATACATTATATGCGGGCAAGTACAATGAGATGCAGACAAACAAAATTGAAAACATAAAATCTGATGTTACAGAGGAAGACAGTATCTCTCTATCTATCCTTAAACCGATGGAAAAAAATTGCCTAGTCCGGGTTCATGGCCCCACATATGGACCATATGTGTTTGGTCCATATGTGGGGCTATGTACCTGGTCCAGATAAGTTTTTCCCTAAACCGATATGGTCAAATTGCATTTTTCTAATTTTTCAGATGTTCAAATCAAATTGGGAATTTAATTGGAAAAAAAAATCTCAAGATATATGATATGATGACATTATATATTGTCGAATAGTTTTTTATTTATCTAAACACAAACTTGAGAAGATATGTTATGAATCATCGGATTTGGTCTAACAAATGGTGTTATGAAATTCTTTTTCCTGGGGTAAAGCTAGACACTGTAAGTGTATGTATTTAGGGGTTTGGGTCGAGATGGAACCAGGGTTGTAAGACAATATACTGAACCAGGCAGTACTTAAATTCCCTTGTAATAACAACTACTTGTGTGAGGATAACAGATTCTTCATTTTAATTGTGAATAGGATTGAGTTGGGTATGGGGCAACTTTTGTAAAACTCAAAATCAATCTGCTTAAAAGAAATAATACCCATACCATTTCGAAACCAATCTGCTTAAAGGTAATAAGAGTAGCAATTGCTACAGCAACATGAATAGTGACTTTCAAAAATCAAGTTTTAAGCTTTTGCTTCTGCATCAACAACTCTTTTAAACAAAATCAATCAGAAACAATCATGTTTTCTTATTGTGAAACTGTTTCATAAAACGAAGTCACATCGGAAGAATTTAGAGCAATTAATTCTCAACAATTAGGCTAGAATAAGGTGATTTTGGTTGGAACAAAACAACATAATTGTTTTCAAAGAAACCCTTCAAATTAAAATTCTGAATTCATGGAGAAAAAAACAATAGAATACAGAATACTAATTGTTGCTGTCCTTATTATATTAGTTAGGATAAATCCTAATTCTACATTGAAAAGTATTCCTGATGAGCTAATACTCCTAGACTGAAAAGTATTATCATTTATCTAATCCTAAATATAGAAGGAAGCCAAAAGAAAACTTCTTCATTAGTCTTGTATGCTTCTGCATCATGAAGTCTATTCCAAACTAGTTAGATAT
The DNA here is from genome assembly GCA_947857235.1 of Jatropha podagrica. Taxonomy (NCBI): domain Eukaryota; kingdom Viridiplantae; phylum Streptophyta; class Magnoliopsida; order Malpighiales; family Euphorbiaceae; genus Jatropha; species Jatropha podagrica. The sequence goes on from CANUEP010025146.1 coordinate 46,489, forward strand.
TACAAAAGTTTCTATCAACCATATTTTATTGTTAGTGAAACATTTATTGATGTATGTTATTTCATTTTATAGATAAGCTACTAACTCCAATTCTTAAATTACAACGTTTCTTTTTCTCAAACTTAAATGTAGAAGAAAAGATCACAGATTATTTTGCCTCTTAAAATTTTATTTTAAATAAAATAGCCGAAGTTTTTCTGACTATATGAAAACATATTTCATAAGAATGTTGCGCATAAAATATGATTCACAAAAACTCAAATAAAATACGTATTAGGGGAATGGGGATTGGGGGTTTATTAGCACATAGGGAGCAGCAACTAGGGACTAGTCGGCTTATCCCTTTGCCCCTACATAGCTTCACTCTTACTACATTGAGTTAATTTATTTTCAACTATTCAAAAAACTAAAATCGAAAACTAAGTGAAAATCCAATATTTTCCTTTCATTTGCCAATGTAACCAAAGTAAAAGCTAAACACTGGGTAAGAACAAGTCCAAAAGATAGAAAAAAAAAAAAAAGAAGCAAGGATCAAATGAAACTAGTAGAATGCATTTGCAACAACCAAGCAGGACAAACAGTTTCAAAGCATAAATCAGATTTCACCGCACAATTAACCAAAAAAGTTCAACTTCCCATAGCTATAGGCATACCTCTTTGTAAGCAGAAATGCATTGAAAAAGTGCACTTGCTGTCTCATCAGTAGATGGATGCTCTTGCTGATTGACAAATCAAGCATCAATAGTGTTAATCAAAGTGTGATATACTAGCAGAACGAGAACAAAAAATTTTTACAGTATTACTTGAGGGGTATAGAAATTTTGGGAACATTCACAGAACTATTTGCTTTTATGTTTGAAGACCTACAAGAGCAGTGTACGTGCATTTGTGCATCCTACAAATACATATGCTCAAAAAAAAAAAAAAAAAAAAATTAATCATACTGGAAATGCCGGACCAAAAATCCATGACTCTGTACAGATCAAGTTGTATGGTTAGACGGAACATTCTTTTAACAATATGGGTCTTTAGTACTGGTGATGACTGCTAATGTCTGAAGGGGAGAATATGTCATTAAAGCATAAATATAACACAAAATCAAATATTTTAGAGGAAATACATAGGTTCTCATGGTACCCTCACTGGACAAGTACTGTTTCTTTTATCTTAGCAGCTATTATCTATATTTGCTATTTTGCTAATCAGATGAAGGCTGCCACCAACTTGAGATCCAGAGAGATGCTGATTTAAAAAAGGAGCTGCCAGTTCTGAAGATGCTTTTAAAAATCATTATCCACCTATGGAATTATCAACTGGCACTATCAATGTATAACCCCACAGATGAAGTGTGAATTCAAGGAGTAGTACCATCCCAGATGATAGCTGAGATAAGGATATTAATAAGAAATTATGATGGTTATTAACAAAGAACTGCTGTTTATGATTAAACAGGGCACTGCAAGCATCATTTTGTTTGCCTATAAGTTAAGGCAATACTATGAGAAGACAGTCCAGATCTAGCTAAAAATTTCATTCCAGATCCAGCTAAAAATTTCAAAGGTACAAACAAGGGCCACAAAATAGGGATATTAACTTAAAGCAGGTTTCGGTGTTTTTGGAACAGATATGAACATTAAATTAAATACTAGTCACATATCTGGGTCGGGTTTGGGATTAAGGCCTTGGGTTTCCACTTCTGAAAACCTATTTAGATTTTGGTTCTATGTGGAAGATTATTGTTATTTGTTAATAGTTGTTGTGATGCATTTTTAATTTATACGTTAATACAATAATGAATTTTTAATTCATATATAGATGTTATATAAATGAATTTTTAATTCAATTGTTGATGTTGTTACAATAAACTTAAATTTTTTTTTTTCCAGATTTCTTTTGTTTATCTATGGATTTTATTATTATACATTTGAAATTTTCTGTACTTATTATAATATTTGTGCTAGTTTCATTTTATATTAAATGGAGTTACGTTAGATAGCAAACTAATATTAATAGGTTTAGAATAGGTAAGGATAGTGAAAGAGGTATGTTAAATGGGTTTGAGACCGGCACGTGATATTAAAATTTTAAATAGGTTTAGGTATGGGTATTTCAAAAGGGATTTTAAATAAGTTTTGGAATGGGTATGAGTAATTAAAATTTAAACCAGTTTGCGTATGGGCATTCAAAATTAGTGGGCACCTATCCCACTTCCATCTCTAGCGCAATCCAGTAAATCCTATACGAATAGAGATGATATACCATAAAGCCTATACGAATAATCGAACATGAAAATCTAGGAAATTTTGGATAAACCACCAAGTTAGTGCAAAAATAATAATTTGAGGATATTTATAGGTATCAGAAATGTATCTGGGCATATCTAAGTAGTGGTATCTACTGCAGATGCATGCCAAACAGAAACGGTGTGGAAATATTGGTGATATTGACACTGAACTACAGAAGACATAGAAGACAAGCACTAAAAAAAAAAAAAGATCGGGCGGGGTGGTAGGGAATGTTTGGTCAAAATGGAGTTTCACAGTAATAGGTACTTCAGGAAGAAAACAGATCTCATGAGAACAAGACCCTAATGAAGAATATTCATGATGTATTTGAGCATGCTATGCTGTGATTTTAATATACAATTTTACATTTAACACATCCTAACCAAATAAATAATTTTCTGCACAAGGGATGAGCAAATGATTTGGCAAATTTGGTTAAATCAGCCAATTTGGTTCAGTAAACCGGTAATTGATTTTCAGGTCGATTAAAACTGAATCTAATCATATCAATCAAATTGACCAAAGAATGAACAACATTGTCTTAGTGATTAGACATAGAAAACAAACAAGTTAAAGATACCCGCACCTTATTGCTGATAATTTTTTTTTATTTACTCAATAATCTATATTAATGTAATTATTTTACTAAAATTCTATTTTATTGATAAATATAATATTATAATAAATAAAATGATAAAATATACAATTGTTATTAGTTGGAAAAAAGAAAATCATTTTATGTTGTATGCTAAATTTTTAGACTTTGGTTATTATATATATTTTTCTCGAATTTTTATTATTTCTTTATGAAAAATGTAAGCTTGACAGTAAAGGTTATTTTTATTTCACTATTTTGTTCAATAAAGTAAGGGAATATGAAAAAATATTTTTTCATATTTGTTTAACTTTTGAATTTTTAACTATAAAGCACATTTTTTTAAAAATCATTTAAAAATTCTCTTACAAATTTCTCATAAATTTCATTTTTATCAATCAATAACTCTCAGAAGTTTCTTAAAAAATAATCGAATTAAGTAAAAATCTAAAAAATTTAATGCTAAATAATAAAAATTTAAGAGTTCTAAAATGATATTTTTCACTTGTTAATTATCTTAACATGTTTGCAAACGTAACAAAAAGAGATTTTTCAATTTTGAAGCAAAATTTAATAAGAGCTCCTCAAAACTATAAATTGAATTAATGGTTTTCAATTTTAATGTAAATTATATTTCTTTTTTTTTCACATAGATTTACCAAATGCATAAAAAATACCAATTCAATAGGTATTTTTGATGCAAATATATTTCATGTTTTGAAACTTGTCAGTGATTATTCTACTCTTTAAGAAAATTAACATTTGAATTAATTAAAATATATATTTTCAAGAATAAACAAAACTTAATTGAACTAAAATTTGAAAAAAGAAAGTAAAATTCTATGAATTTTATACAACTTTTGCATCAACGATAAGGTAACACGTGTAAAACTTTTGCATTAATTTTTTTTTTTTTTTGTGAAGAGGTTGTTTAATTTTCTTCCTTGCAACTTCAACTTTATACTATTTGAAGGATGATAAAAATTGTTAGGGGTATTTAAAGGTAATGAAAACTGTTAGGGGTATAATTGTCAATTGAAGCCAAAATCACTGTTCCATAAACAGTGATTTTGGTTTTGATTTTAGTATATATATATATATATATATATATATAGTATTAGGGTTAATATGGATCAAATCGGTTAATGAGACAATTTGGCTAAAATTGGTCAGTTAATTTGGTTTTCATTTCCATTTATTTTGATGTGGTTAATACAAAAATTAATTTGGTCAATTTAATTTGGTTAAATTCCATTAAATACGTAGTTCAGTAAATTCAGTTAATTTGAAAAATAATTTGATTAAAGATTTGACCCAAATTGGCGAACTAACCGAATACTCACCTCTATTAATTATACTTGTGCACATGTTCTCAAATGAGGTAAAACAATTTTTGACATTGAGATAATGTCCACCAAGTCAAAGCAAAGTTTGTTTTCTACTGTAAGACTACAGATGAAAACGTACAAAATTTTATCATTAATTAATCATCTTCTTTGATATTAAGTTACTAACCATTGATTCCTGTAGCTCTTGTTTTGCAACCTCCACAAGCCCAACAGTCTCAAGTGATTGCATCTGCAACAACAGAATTTTCATCAATTTATACCATGTCATAAAATAGATCACCACATATTTAAGCATCCAAAATTACTCGCTCAGTGTTAATTATGCATTTTTAGGTATACAAACCCACAGATCATAACAAGATTCGTGACATGACAGTTTCAACAAGCAATAAAGTGTATAATTGACATTTGATCACAATCTAATTTTGTTAGATGTTAATCTGATGATGCACATATGCACATTTTAACATGAGAAAATAGGTGAGAAGACGATGAAGATGAAGTTTACAGCACTGGAAGCAACAATACCAGCAGTCAACCATCCCTTCACAATATGATTTATCTGCAACAAGACCACAGTTTCCCAACTTCACAACCAACTTAGTGTTGAAATGTTGGCCTAACCACACATTTTACAGTGATTTATGAGAATTTAATGAAATTTCAAGAATCTTCATTCCTGCCATGGAATTACAGTATAGTAATAGAGTGAGTGTAAGTTAATGACCTACAATCAGCTATCCTCACAATGCCTTAGATGAAACTTACATATAATTCCTCTTATGTACCAAGTTTTTCACTCTCCATAATGCATCAAGTTAATGCAAGAACAGTATATTACATAAGGTTTAGCAACAAAAATGTTGGGGCATGAAATTGAAAAAAAAAATGATACTTTGACAAAATTAAAAGAGAAGAAATACAAAATTAAACGAAAAAGAAGCATTTTTCACAAAGGTAAAAGAAAAATTATTGGACTTTTTAAGATAGAGCTCTTTTTTTATATTGAAATATGACACCAAGTTTCACAAATAAAAGGAACTGACCAATATGACCAATGCTGCACGCCCCTGCCTTCTAGTTTCTTCAGATACCTCAGCCTTCTGCCAGATCCATGTTTGGTTTCTCAATTTTTTTAAAACTTGCTGTGCTATCCTATCATGTAAAGAGAACTGCATATGAATAATCTGTAAGAATCTATACCAGTAGGAATATAGTTCTAAAAGAAAAAAATAAATAAATTGACTCTTCTATAAAATTATTCCTTTAAAGCATCGGTACAAAATTAATATTGAATCTTCTATGATTAAATATCAAGGAATTAGTAAAATACATTGATATTGCCCCACCTTTTTAATTAATAAGAATGAGATAAAAGATACTCAGAACTAGCATAACATATTCACAACAAGTCATGAAGGAATTGCTATAGGAAAAGTCGGTCCCTAAAATTCCAGGAATCCAAATTTAGACCGAGATAACTAGCAAGGAATGAAAGGTAAAGGACACAAAATGACAAAAGAATAATCTCAAGTACACCATCTTGCAAACCTATTCCATGCCAACTCCAAAAATTCAGAAAGTCTCAAACAAAAAGGGACTTCTAATTAAGCCTAAAACCTCAGTCATATGAAAGTTAAACCCCATTCATATAACACAACCCCCCCCCCCCTCCTTTTTCTTTCTTTCCCTTCTCTCCTCCTCTTCATCCAATGAGCAATCAATTCATCATTCCACTAAAAAGACATAACTTAAGTCACCCCAGAAAATTCAAGAATGTCCCTATTTTATTAGAAAAGAATGAAAAGAAAGGGGTCACATTATTGCTAGTGGAACTACATCATTACCTAAGCAATTGCTACTTAAAATAAACTCTGAAAAGATTAAAAAGGTAATCACATATATAACATATACAATGTTTATTTATAAACTATATAAGTCTAAAAATCACACCAAAATATAAACCAAATTTTTTTATTTTCTTAAACCAAACCAAACTATTTAGAAAGTCAAATACAACCAAACCACCAAAATTTGGTTCAGATTAGTGGTCTAAATCAAATAGAGCATACTCTTATTGTTCTCATTGAAACTAGCAAGATGCTTTTTCTTTGTTGCATTTTCTCAATAGTAAATATCTAATGTTACCTTACATTCAAATAACAGTATTTGCTATTTCATATAAACAAAGGCTAATGCATTACATGGAAAATTATCTGTTGAAATCCTTGTCATTAAGTTTTGATTTACTTTCCTTGTTTGTTAGACTTTCCTAGTTAATTAGTTTCCCATTCTAGTGAAATCTTTGTATATAAATTACCTAGCTTAGGGATTGAATATACAACACAATAGAAAGAAATACAAACATTTTTCCTTCAATTTCTTCATGGTATCAGAGCGTTGCTGTGATTTTTTCAGCAACAGTTTCCAGTCCAGGGTCTGAGTTACACACAGCACAGCCGGGAGAGGGAGTTGGTCGTCACCACCCATCTCAGACAAAAGTACGTCCGCTGATCAGCTCTCCGTCGAAACCACGTCGCTGTCCGGTCACACATGTGTGCACAGGCGCCGAAAGAAGCTCCTGCCCCTTCCTCACGCACCGGCGTGTGTGGCTGTTTCCGGCAAGCTCCGTCGACGTTTCTTGTTCCAACGGCTTCGATTTGATGTTGTGACTTCATTCTACTGGTGCTTCAGATCCTTTTCTATTTTTTGGAATTTTCTTTCTTTTTTCTAGAATTTTTTCCCTTTGTTCGGCTTGTTTCACTGCTGGTGCTTGTGCTTGTGTTCTTCTGCATCTGACAATATGAATGATAGCAACACGAATTTTGGTTTTCATTCAGAGAACCCTTTACTTCAGATTAGTCTGGTAAAGTTAGATGGAACAAATTACCTGGCTTTGTCTTAGTCCTGTTTATTATTTATTGAAACTAGAGGTTTGCAGGGATACCTTGATGGTGGAGCAACAAAACCAATTTCAACAGATTCAGGCTTTAATAAGTGGAAATCCGAGAATTCTCTTATTATGTCTTGGTTAATAAATTTCATACAACCAACTATTTCCCGAGGGTATTTGCTCCTTGACATAGCTAAGAAAATATAGGATGCTACTTCACAGGCATATTCACAAATAGGAAACTATGCTCAGAGATATGAGTTGCGACAAAAAGTTCATGAGACAAAGCAAGGGGGATTTGACTATTGCTCAGTATTTTGCAGAACTTAGTGGGTTGTGGCAGGAAACTGAATTATTATCAGGATTTTCAAGCAACATGTCCTGATGATGCAACTCAAATTCAAAAGCTGATTAAAGTAGAACGTGTGTATGATTTCCTGGTGGGCCTAAATAATGAGTATGATCAGATTCGTGTCCAAGTTCTTGGACGAGATCCTTTTTCATCCTTATGACAAGCATACTCTTTTGGACAGCAAGAGGAGACTAGGAGGACTGTCATGGTTCACAGGTCCACAGTTGATAAAGTAGGGTTGATTGCTAATTCTACAAATGAACAAAAGCAGGCTACGAAGAGTGGTTCTTTGGATAAAGATAATTTATTTTGTGATTATTGTGGGAAGAATAGGCATACTAAGGAGTTCTGGTGGAAATTAAATGGACGTCCAACTAGAGGGCGCGGAGGGAAGCGAGTCAGTTCGCCTAGACCACAGGCACACTTATCTGATAGTGGAGCTTTGTCTGAAGAACCATCTACTGTCGGGAGCTTCTCTGATAAGGAAATTCAGTCCCTAAAACGGTTGTTGCCACAGCTTGATTCTTCCTCATCTACTGCAGCTTCTAATTTTGTTAGTTCAAGTAATGCTTTTCTTACCTATCTTGCGAAAGTTGCAAAACCTTCTTGGGTAATAGATTTAGGGGCAAACAAACATACAGCAGGCTCTATAAAACATTTTCTCACATATTCTAAGTATGAAGGCACAGAAAAAATTCGTATTGCGGATGGCTCCTTTGTACCGATTTCTAGCACAAGTTCTATTGATTATACTTCCAATATTAAACTCTCTTCTGTTCTCCATGATCCTTGATTTTCCATTAATTTGTTATCTATTAGCTTAATCACAGAAGCGATTAATTGCAAAGTAACATTTTACCCTACTCATTGTATTTTTCAGGAACTGAACACAGGGAGAACGATTGGCAATGGTAGCTTGGCGCAATGGGCTGTATCTGTTGGATGACATTTGTCGGTTTTCAAATCCAAGTATCAGTCAAGCTTTGTTAGGAGCTTCTAGCAATCCTTCCCATGAAGTTGTTCAATGGCATAGGAGACTAGGCCATCCCTCTTTTTCTGTTTTAGGACGTTTATTTCCTGCTTTGGTTACCAAGTGTGATTTGGATTCTTTAGTATGTGATGCTTGTGAACTTGCCAAACACAATAGGCATTCTTATCCTCTAATTAATAATAAAAGCTTAATTCCTTTTGCTACTATTCACTCTGATGTATGGAGTTCTACTAAAACTGTCTCTCTTTCTGGTTATAGATGGTTTGTGACTTTTATTGATTGTTGCACTAGATTGACTTGGGTTTATTTGATAAAAACAAAAAATGAAGTTTTTTCGTGTTTTCAGAACTTTCAAAAAATGATTTGCACCTAATTTGATGCGCATGTTAAAATTCTGAGAACTGATAATGGTACTGAATACATGAATACAGTTTCTCGTACCTACTTAGATTCTAATGGTATCATACTGTGAAAGAGAGAAGAAGAAGTATTGAAACAAGCAATTGGCTTGATGAATTTTCATGTACGGTTTAAGGTATATATAATACACAGAAAATAGTTCAAAATAGGAAAATAATCTCCTAATATCTCCTAAAGATATCCTAATATCCTTCTAATATATGCACAATCTACCCAAATAATTACAAGATTCTATCCTAATATCTCCTAAAGATCTCATAGTATCTTTCTAATATATGCACAATCTACCCCAATAATTATAAGATTCTAACACTCCCCCTCAAGCAGGAGCGTACATGTCATATGCTCCTAGCTTGTTACAAATGTATTTAATACGAGGACCTCTAAGAGATTTTGTA
>CANUEP010025182.1:0-23034 GCA_947857235.1 Jatropha podagrica
ACTACTCTACATTATTCTACTCAATAGATATTTGGTGTAATCTCTAGATAATTCTAGAATCATCCATGTAATCTAGACTGTCCATTTGTATAGAGTAAATCCTAGCCGTCCATTGAGGAGGTGGAAGTGGCTATAAATACCACCCCTCACTTCACTTGTAAATCATCCAAAAAGCTAATCCAAGCTAATCCAAGATCATTCAAGCAATACAAAGCATTCTTACAAGCTCTCTCGTGTTCTCTTCTCTATTTGGCTTTCATTCTTGCTCCAACCCAATTCTAAGGCTTACTTAGCTCGTCCTAACACCCATAGGCGACTAAGTGCCGCGCGGATAGCCAAGCTAAAACCTATCTCCGTGACATACAGGCATCCTAAAGCCCAGGGGCTCCTGCTCAAAACCTTCATTATGAATTATCCAATCCATTGTTTTTGTGAAATCCAAGAAGAAATCAAAGCACATTTTAAAATTTGTATTTAAAAAATAAGACTATTTCTCGTACATTCTATTATATTAGGAATATGCCAAACACTCCTGGTTTCCTGTAAACCAGATATATGTGCAAGAAAATAGAATCCGCATCATATTTCCATTTCTAGATCAAAATAAACACGCGGGTGAGTGTTAATAATTCAATGGAAAAAATATTTTTAGCATTAATTTCCGGGGGGAAAAGAAAACATTTCTAGCCATTAATTAGCGAGATTAATACGCAATAGCCACATCTGAGCTATTGTTGCTTAGGTACTTTTGAGCATTAAATAATATCAAACTTGATACAACATTTTCGATTTGAAATTAATATTGTAACAATCTACAACAGGGCCACAAAAATCTCATCGATCAGTCTAGCAGAAGCAAATAGAATTCCTTGGATTCTATGTGCCAGTCCAGGCTTTCGATGGATGCACCCAGCACCTCACTTCATCTCCAAAAGCTGCTTCCTTTCCCTTGATCCTCAATCACCCTGATCTTAGACATCCTCTAAACGCCTTGAGAACCTTCACCCAACCATCGTCACACTTCAATGAAACGTCGTGCTCTTTCAGTCTCGAGCCATAGATTCCTTATAACAAAAATTGAGAATTCACATCTTTGATTTAGTGCCGCTTCATCACAGCATTCTAAGTCTAGCACAAAGAACAAACGTTTTTATTTTACAAAATTTAAAAGACCTAAAAAATATAACAGTGTTAAGGTCTACCTCTATGATTCATTCACCCCTTTTGCTTCCTTCATCCTTGCTCGTAGAAAAAGAATGCAAGAGTCTGTCACGGAAATTAGTAGAATGACTCTGTTGCTTCTCATGCTCATTCCGATCAACAAGATTGTGTGAAACTGTATTAGGCTTCATCCTTGTTGCTTGAAATTCCATGATTGAGCACTGCTATGAATATTGTTTAAGTTTATGGTTTGGTACAACCCCAGCAAAAATGACAAATACAGCCGTCAAATTCATTGCACAATAACTTGCAGCTGTAGTAACCACGTTATCATTATATAATACTGCAACATTTGCTATTTGTATCATTTACCCTACAAGATAAATCATTGTCTTATGTTGGAAGAAAAGAGCAACTAAAATTAGCAAATATTATGGACAACAATAGGCATGAGAATTTGCAGTCACAAGATCAGTCATTTTCTCTTAAGAGAATCTAACGATAAACTTGTAAAGTATTACCAACAACACAAACCATGTGGAGATGTGACAGAAATAGCTCCAGGAACATTAATGGTAGAACAAGATAACCTAGATGCTTCTAGAACAAGGGACATATTCAAACTCATTCCTGACCAGACCCACAACTTGCAAATATAAAATCAAAATTTCATACCTTGCAGAGATCAGCAGACTTCCGAAGACAGTACGATGGGTATGGATGACTGTATTCAGTCATCAGAGTTCTTTTTTACAACCCCATTTCTGATGCACACTGTAAGATTACTGATAATGCTCTGGATTATATCATGCTCACGCTCATTCAAAGAATCTAAATCATTTGAACAATTTTGCATAAGCAATTCTGACAGTTCATTCATTGTAATAACTATTCTTTGAATATCTAATCTCGGAGGCATAGAAAAAGATCTAGTTGCACTCCCATGTGTTTCAGTAAAATCAGCAGGAACACCAACTGTACAAGAAGATGAACTAAATATATTGCTTGCAAAGGAAATTCTAGTCGAATCATCGTGTCTAGGGTCCTCAATCCACCTCGCAGAGCCTGCAACATTTGGCCCAGTCATAAGCTGGCCAGTAGATTTACAATAATTTTCTAGATTACATGGTTGAAGACTGTGAGATGAACAGATGATAGATCCACTACTTAAGTTCTCAAGTAGAGCATGTTCCTCATCTGGAAGACAGATATTATTTGAGCTATGAATTCCAATCCTATTTCTCTGTTCAGAAGAAGATGATCCTGCTGTTATAGAATTTGTTGATATCAGTCCCTCAGAAGGTAAACTAACTGTCAAGGATGCACTCTTAAGGGACAAGGAAGCATTATCTCCATCACATTCACTCTCACAGTAATTTATATTTTGTTTATCATCACTAGAAGAAAACTGAGATGCTAGTGGACTGAAACTACTTAATGCTTCTTGTCCACTTTTAAGATGTTGCAAATTCACAGGTCCAGGATGTTCCAATGTTGATTGATTAGTGGTCATGGTCCCTTTCCAGCAAGGTGAATCTAAATCAGAATCGTTTTCACCTAACATCTTAATAGAACATTCAACAGGATCATCTTCTTCAGTACCATGCGATTTCAGAGTTAAATAATGAGGAATGCTAGGATGAGTGATATGCACCTCAGACTTTGACACAGTTAAGGAATTGATAACTTCATGAGCAATAGATTTGCCATCCTTTCCATCCCCGTCCTTTTCCATCATGAGTTCATGGAAAACTTCCTTATCATTGTTATCCAGCAAAGTACAGGACTCCTTTATACTGCTTGGATTATAACTAAAGCGGTTATTATTGCTAACTGCACCATAAACCTCAGAGTACAGATTCTGATGTAAAAGAAGATCAAGAGGAAAATAATATGTATGAGCATCAGATGCTGCAGAGACTTGAACTGGAAAATCACTATCACATGAATAGGAAATCCTCAGTTTTGCCGCATAAGAATCAAATAGTTGTGATAAATTTCTCTCACAAGAAATGATATTTGAATCACAAGATCTATAAGTTGTTGGGCTCATTTCACTTTGAGGATATTCAGGTATCACATTGGGCCACAATTCTGATGTAGTTGAAAAAGGAACACACTCCACTTCAATCTGCTGCGTTTCTTTGGATCTATCTCCATTTTCTTTCCCCAATATTCCAATGCATTTTCCATGCAAACTTTCAGATAGTTCACCCAAGGCCTTCAATTCTTCAGCAGGAGTTTTTCCTGCAATGAAGCACGGTGCCTTACTTATGCCATAGTTGTAACAGTTGCCACAATTTATTAATCTACATTTCTGAAAACCATACAAGCATCTTCTTCCCTGAACTTAAACAAATTTTACTATATAATTATATCAAATCTCATAACAGTTTTGAAAAACCCATAAATTATTGCAAAGTTAAATATCATACTAGTTCACCAAAAGTGAAAACAATGAAAAGTACACACTTGTAACAGATTAATTGAAAAGCTAACTTCAAGGGGTAAAAAGTACCGAATAGATATGGAAATATCATTTCAGAGGGGTGAAAATAATCCTGAATTTGAGCACTATTTATTTGCTCTAGTGAGATGTGTCTTCATTATTATTATTATTACTATTTGTCTGTGTGTTTTTATGTGTGTATAGCCATAGAATGCGGTTCTTGTAAAATATTAGCTTATAAGAATCCTAATCGTCAAAATTTATTCTGCAGCTCTCACAAATACAAAATCATAATTAACACCATTTAGAATGCCGAGCTTTTTGCTAGAACTTGGTGACCTGACTAATTGAACTTGAAGGCTAATATAAATTTTTCACAGCCTATTCCAATTTTTGCCACTTACATTTTTTTTTTTCTAAATAAAATTTCGGATGAGAAAAGGATTATGCCTCCCTGCTGAAGCAGAAGACCAAATTAATGTAAACTATTCACTACATAGAGCACGTAAATTGAATTGTGTAATCACATCAAGCATATGAAGGCCCACAGCTGATTTAAAGTAATTCGCAAAACTAAAGAAATCATGGAAGAACAGAATCGACATCACGAATTTCCTGACATACTTATGATTTAAAAAAGTAGAGAGAGTTTAGAATTGATTTGATGGATACCTCGTTTAGAAGAGAAAGCATCAGGAACGGAGGCGCCATCCTTCTCCTTCAAGCAGGGAATCCGAAGAATGTTGAAAGGAAGTTGAGAGCCGTTTTGCAAAGAAGAAGAAGAAGAAGAATGGTTTGCATAAGCGTCAAGGTGAGAGGGGTCTACGTTCGAATATTGGGGCTGATACTGATGGTGAAGTGAATTCGGATTCAAAGTGAAAGGGCGAACCAACGGTGACAAACGAGAAGAAGAGGCTCGCTCAGTATGGCCACTGCTCATGTTTTTGTGATGAAGATTGAAGATGATCAAAACCCACTCAATTTCAAACCACCAAGCTCTCAACTGGCAGTCGCAGGCAAAATCTAATGCGAATTCAACAATCAAAATACGAAAAAGAAAGCAAGCTTAAGTATGTGGTGGAGCGATGATGACTAACTGGGAGTGGTTTTCCTTGTCCCTCTGGGCTCCTCTTCTCTTTCGGAACTGGAGACAATTTGCATCCCTGCTAATGCTGGGTTTTTCACAACTGAACTGATCAGAAATTATTAAAAAACAAATTCTACAAAATTAACATCCTCCACTTATTAATTAATTTAACCCAATCTCAAATTAAAATGCAAAAGCCATCATTTTAATTAGAAGGAAGAATTAAATATTTTAATTATATCACTATTGCGTTTTGTATTTACTTGAGTTTGAATTAAATTAACCTAATCTTAGTTGCAGGGTTTATTTTTGTTTTATTTTAATTAAAATTTTAACTTTAATTTTTTTAACGTAAAATTGCAATTGCTTGACAAATTTAAAGTACTTTAATTTGTTCCTTAAAAAATATTTAATTTGTTTTTAAAATATAATTTTATAATATTCAAGGTACAAACATCATTTAAAGTGAAATTATAATTATTGGACATGCTTGTAATAAGATTTATATTTGTAGTTAATGCAAGATCAATTAAACCAAGTTAAATACAGCAGAACTTTCAGAAGAATAATAAAGTAAATTGAAAAAGAAATATAAAGATAATTCTATATATAAGAAAAAGAAAAAGGGATTGATTTGCGTTTTTTTTTTAGACTCTGATCAACAACAATAAAGGAGAGTTCAGAATTTGATTATACGAGATACTATTTTTATAAATTATATCGCTCAATAAAATAAAATATAAAATAGTTATTAGTAGATAAAATAGTATTTATTAAAATGTTAATCCATCTGAAGTTTAGCATTTTTATTTTTTATTAAATTTTTTTATAGTTGTATCCTTAATTAACTGATATTGTTTTTATTTTTAATTAATTTATATTAACATTAGTTTAAAGTATTTTGCTATGATACTACAAGTATGCAATTAAGTTAAAAAATTACATTATTTTATACAAAAATTTAAACAAAATAATTTAATAATGAATTAATAGAAAAATATGTGGAAAAATCATATTATCATTTTAGAAATGATAATGATTTTAATTTATGTAATTGAACTACACACTATAAATTAACATTCTTTTTTTTATAATAAGCTCACTGTTATAGTCATAGGTTAAAACTCTAATTCAACATTTAATTATCTCTTCTTATCATTTTAAATTCAATAGCTAATCAAATAATTCAATAATATTAAAGAATATAAGCAATCAGAATAATTTTTTAGAGATAAGAGATAATATCTAAGAGCTTGTAAAATCACTTATAGATACTAAAATAATGGAACATGCCCTTTGTTATAAGATACAATTTCTCACATTTACTCTCTACAAGTGGCAATAAAAGATATATAATATTTCTATCTTTAGAAGAATGATGTCCTGTTTTCCCCCTTGGAATCCAACAAAATGTATAAATTCGCAATCAATCAGCACCGTATTTTATATTAAAAAACTTTTATGTCGCCTTTGATTTTCCTATCAAATAATTAGTGAAACGTCATATCACTTGAGGTACCCATGATTAACTTTTCTTCTGAGGAGTTCCTCAAGCCGGACTCTTGTTTTCGGTCATGAGATTTAGATCGTAAGGCTATGATTTTGTAAAAAAGGGATAGAATACTTTCATCTGTGATCGATGTGCGACTAATATATCTAATAGCTTCTTTTTTCATATAAAAAAAAAAATAGGGAAATGGCATGATACTAATTTTTATTTACATGGTCAACAAAGAAATAAGGCACAAGGAACTTTGACAAGTCGTAGGAATGTGTCTCACCATCAGTACCGCACACACCACTTCCCACTGACTAGCTAAAGCTTATCTCCATTTCCTCAAAAGTTTAAACTTTAAACTTTAAACTATACAATTAGTAGTAGATAGCCTTCCACACGAAGGAAACTATTTTTCAATAAATAATAATAATTCCAATATTCCATGCTTTTTTACATCTCACAAAAGTCGGATCCATTCTAATCCGATACACTATATTAAATTGAGTCAATTAATAATATTTATATTAATAGGCCTTAGTCATTATTTTTCAATTAGTTTATTTAATACATTTAACCTGCCCAATCATAAATTTAATTAAATATATTTCTAGGAACCGGACTTGGTAATTAAATAATTCCATTGAATATATTCCCACACCACGTTTACAAATGAGAAAAATAAATAAATAAATATATATATATATATATAAAACCACTACATATGTTACAAATTAAAGAGATACAAATAAAACGAAGGCCCTAGCGAAATAGATAGATATTTTTTTAAACATAAGACAACTAAGGTAGATATATATGTAATAGAAAAAGATTACATAAGACAGCAGGCATTAACGTTGTCATCGTTGAACAAGTTGCTGACCTTGTCGTCGCCCCGTTGAGTGACAGGAATGGTCCCATGCCTTTCTCCGACATTGTAGCCATGCCTGTAGTAGTTGTAGCTTTCTTTGAATTCGTTGGTTGTGTCTTTGAAGTAGTGATTCGCATTTGTGAAGTACAATGGAGGATTTGGGTAGGGCCAGAACTCTGCTCTCTTTCCCGACCTCCTTACTGCTTTTAGCACCTTGTTTCGATCCACGTACCCTATCACCGTTACCTTTTCCATATCCAGGTCCACCTCCACCGAATCAACCCCTATTCATTCATTTTTCTTAATTAATTATACAATTCATGATTTGAATTTCCCACTGAAATAAATTAATCCATAAAAAATATATACCTCTAAGCCTGTGAATTGCGTTTCTCACAACTCTCTCACATCCGCTGCAACACATCCTTACTTTCAGCTCCACAGTCTGCCAAACATACATACATCATGTATCAGAAAGTAATTCCTTCAAGTTTCAGAAATAAGGACAAGAAAAAAAGACCAATAAAACAGTGACTCATCGGGAGAGGTCACTCTCTGCTACTTTTTCTTTTTCCATGTTGATATGGTGGATTGCAAGTTGAAATGAAAAGTTTAATTAGTTTCTGACGCGACCAACAAAAGATATATATAAACACACAAATTATAAGGAAACCTGCAAAGAAAGAGGTCTGCCCTTTGGCATGTTGTGGCTTCTGATGCGTGTATGGTCGTCCCGAAAGTGAAAGTAACAGTAAGAGATGGCAGATATGATAGACTTCAATGATCTTTGTAAGAAGGTGGCCATGGCAGTTAGAGGTTCCTTTCAATATATAGAAAGCAACTGGCTTGAATTTATGGACAAGATATTCTTTTTGCGGATATATATATTGGCATCGCTTCTTAATTCTAATTCCTATTCCCGTTATTCCATGTGTAATATATTCCAAAGCTGTCGTCCAATCCTACTCTATATCAGCAGCTTTCTTGCTTTCAAATTAACTCACTGCAAAATTTTTAATTAAATGATTTCATATGTAATTAACTGGAGGTAGGGAATGGTATCTGTAATTAATTTTAATGCTTATGCTTCAGATGTGGGTCAAGCTTTTATATATGTCTATATGGCTGCTGACACCCTTCTGATGAGGGGAATATCATTCCCTCGTGACAATAGCATATAAATAGATTATTATCAGTCTCGATGAAAAGAAAAGATGGGTTTTTGATGCAAAGTTATGGAATGATATATTCTTTATATCTTTCTTTTCCATTATAATGTCTTCCAAAAACCTTTCTTCTTTCTTTTCTAAACAACAGGCGCTATGGCCATGCATGCATGGTATTTGTATATATAATCTCATTTTGCAAATCTACAAATTCACCCCACCCCTCCCCTTTTACGTAAAAAAATTTATGGGTTCCTAATTTTATTTTAATCGATGATTTATAAAATTACACTTATTTTTTAATTATAAAATTATTCTATTGAACATTTTAATTTTGTCA
This sequence comes from Jatropha podagrica, assembly GCA_947857235.1. Taxonomy (NCBI): domain Eukaryota; kingdom Viridiplantae; phylum Streptophyta; class Magnoliopsida; order Malpighiales; family Euphorbiaceae; genus Jatropha; species Jatropha podagrica. Next base: position 8,570 of record CANUEP010025182.1, read on the forward strand.
AACAAATCAATTAAATACTATTAGATAGATAAAAATATTAATTAAATACATATCAAATCAATATATACGGGAAATAAGTTATAAGCCAGTGGTATAATTCTCATGCCATTTTTCACAACGACGAACTGTTAATTTCACATTTGTTACTGGTTTAATGACTAAAGAGATATATAAAGTTACTAAATTTATAACTTTATGAAATAACAAATTTTCAGTAAAATTTGAAATATACAAAAGTCATTTTTGTAAAATATAAGATTGAATTTATGGATTTTCGCAAATTTCATTCACACAAATTTATTTATTTATATTTATTAAGGTAATGTTGGATGGAGCATATGGTTTTTACTAGGACTTGAGAAAGAGAACCTTAATTTCTGGTTTGTACGTAAATGCAAGAAGTTTCAAATTGCAATTGGAAGAATCATTTTCTTCATATTCATTTCACTGATTGATTAGTTTAACAATAAACTATTAATAATTGTCATTCAGAGCCATTCAATTCTAATTCATTATTAGTTAGGGCATTATTCTTCCATCAATTAAAGAGGAAACAGGAAGTTCATTATTCCCTTGCAATTTGCTTGATTTATCCATTTAATTAATTACCATGCACCCAAATCTTGGCCACACCCGTAATTTTCAATTCGCATTACTGTTCATTCTCTGTTCTTTGTATACAGCTAAAGCCCTGCAAACGACAAATATGAGATGTCAAATCTTACTTCCCCAGCACCCAGGAAAAAGAAAGTATGATCAGCGAGAGAACCACCAAGCAACTTCACTGCTGCAATAACCCCTGCAAGAACCACAGATGCTGTCCCCTGTAACACATGGACAATCAACATATCAGTTATGAATAACAAGTTAAATCAAATAATGGCTTAAGATTGGGTTATCTCATGTATACCTATATATCGTTGTCGAAGACCAGATGCTTTGTACCATATTTTGCAAGTAGCTCGAAAGCATTGTGGTTAGCAAAATCCTCAAACTGCAGAATATGGCAAGAAAGGAGTATACAATGGAAAAATGTACAAGGATCTTAAAACCTTGGACAGCTTTTTAACAAACCATTTACTCTTAAACTCGTAGCTAACCTGTACAACGACTTTTTCTCCATAGTTTTGCTTTACAGCAGTCATGAACTCATGTAAAAGTTCAAAGTATTCGTGAAAATAAAATTATAGAAAAAAAGAATTACGAATCTGCAAATAACAATCAGCTAGATTATGAAGCTGCAACTGTGTGAAACCTGGCCTGTTACCCTTCTCTGTCCGAGTCCAATATAGAATTCATCCTTCAGCAATTGCTCATTGCTCATTGTTCATTCCCACATCAATGGTGATAGGCAAACACTAAAAGGCAACCAATAAATATTCTTAATCAGACAGGATAAGGATGTGATGGATCACAATCAGGATATTAAGTTAAACTCCGTTATTCAACGGAGCTGTGCAACATTATTATAATAGGAATTATTATAGGCAAAGGAGAAATTATAAATGTAATGAAAAAGGCAGAGTCTGAAAGGATGTACTACCATCAAGAAGCAATTAGAATTAACCAAGGAGAATAATGTTTAATTGTCATAAAAGTAAGCAAATTTTCAATTCTTTGGCTTTATTGCAGCGACAAAAGATTAAATATTGAATGATATCGAAATGCTTGCAGCAGAAGGGCGAACTCCTCCAAGATACCCATCCCCTGTAACATTTTTCAAAATTTGTCATACAAATGCTACTATCTAATATGTTTGTCGCAGAAAGAAAAATACTTTATCTTAGTCTGTAATGAGTTTACCGGACAGCCAAGGTCCCCAAGTCCCAGAATCCGCTCACCATCAGGCCAGTTTTTCAAAACATCAAGAATTTTCCCCTTGCAAAGCCAAAAAAAAAAAAAAAAACAGCAACACATGGAGATATATAAAATCAGAGTGCTTACAGCAGCCAAAGAATTTCCCCCCGTGAAAATTTGAACCAAAAAATATATAAAGTCAAATAAACAAACCTCTATTCACATAAATTGTAACTTGCGGTATAATTGTTCAATTCAACTATATATAGCTACCTTTATATTTAAAAATTAAATAAAATATCATTTTAGTTAAATTAGATTAAATTTTACGGATAATATTAAAGTTTTAGTTGAATTATATTAGATTTTAAAAATTATTAATTATCTTTACTAAATATTAAATTATAAAAAATAGTTATTTAAAGAAAAAGAGAAAAAACTATGCTATTATACACAAAATATAAGAGAAAAAACTCAAAATTTTATTTAAAGAAAAAGAAAAATTAAATGCTGAATACATAAAATTGCTTGAAACTTTCTCTTTGATTGAAACTATGCTATTATAAACGACATCTTTGTTTTTTTCTAAAGAAAAATAGTCTTTTATTTTTCTTTTAAACTTTAATTCTCATTTTTTGAGTTATATAGGGGTACTTATACAACATAGTTTTAAGAATAACTAATTTTTAGAACATATGTTGCACGTAGATGCCCATTATTTGTACTCGTTATATAATTTTTTTTATTTAAAAGGTTTATTATATATATGATAAGATACTGAAAAAAAAAATAGACTTTGACATCTTTTATTTAAATATCTACAACTTTACACATTTGTGTATGTTAAAAATAATTATATGAATTATTCAATACAAATATTGGTTACAATTGCTCACTTTACCCCGTTCAATCTCCTTCTATCTTTTGAAGAGTTGTTGTATTAATATGTGATTTATCTTTTTTAATAAATTGTTTCACTACAAAATTAAAACATCGTTATTAGTTTGAATATTGTTATTTTTTTAAAGCTTATTGATGAAAATTTTAAACATATTTTGTTACTTATTTAGTAGTAAGATCTTTTTGTAGACGACGATCTTTATATATGGACTTATATTACAATATTTTTTTTGGAATTGATTTCTCATGCTCCTTTATGATATATTTATTGAGGTTCAACTCTAATTTTTCATGAACATCAAAATAAGAAGTATTAACTACTCTAACACGTCCATTAGCTATAAAATAAGTTTTTCAACCTTTAAAGAATTTTGAAATATTTTATGACTTCATTAAACATAATAGCTAAAATTTAAATTCCCTATAGAAAAAATAATCATAATTAATAAAATAAAATCTGATTTTTTTTACAAAATTAATAATTAAATAAAATATTTACCTTCGAATCCAAAAATAATATCTTTCTTATCTATCCATTATTGATTAATGATTGATAAGATTTTACCAGGTTAATCTTAAAAATTAATAATCTGAAACTCAATTCGCTGCTTCAAGAGTATTGATTGAATCATGTTGTATAATTTTTAGAATAAAAAATTAAAATAATTTATCTTGTTGCATCAATAAAAATAAAAAAATAAAACATGACGAAGCAAAAAAATATTTTATTAATTATATAACGATAGCTAGAGAAAGATATTTAATCATATTATGTAAAAATAATAATATAAAAATATAGCAATAATATTATTCTGTAAAAATAATAATACGAAAATATAACAATAATAATAATAATAATAATAATTATTATTATTATTATTATTATTATTTTGTAAATAATAATAATAATAATATTATTATTATTATTATAATAACAGTTTATTGTCGTCGAGTAACTTTTACCCTATGTTTAATGGGGAAAAATCTACTGCTAGTATCTACACAGAAAAGAAAAAAAAGGTTGTATTAATGTGGTTCAAGAAGAAAGAAAGAAACGAAAGGTTATCATAGGATGACGTGAGACAATGAATACCACTAAACATTTATGGGCTGGAGCTATTGCAGCTTTGGTTTCAATGGTTTAGGGTTTAGGGGGTTTAGTAAAAAATTCAAAATAATATAAGTGGTCTAATCACATAACACAAAATAAAACTAAAAAAAAATCTAAAAAAAAAAAAAAACAGAATATCAAATTAGATAAATTAACTTAAAAAAAAGAGCATTTTAAAAATTAAAATGTTCTCTATTCGTACTTTTATATATATATATGTTCTCTATTCGTACTTTTATATATATATATATATATATATATATAGATTATAAAAAAACTAAGAAAAAAACATTGGACATGTAGACGCAGACTGCTTGAATTTATGCGAATGAAACCATGGGCTTTACGGCCCATATTCACTCCAACATCTCCGAATGCCAACACTGCATTGTTTTATCATATTCTTGATCAAAAAATTGCTTTCTTTTAAGTCGCACTAATAAATATCCAAAGAAAGGGTTCTACACTCTTCTAACGAGGCCACGTGTCTCTTCTGTTGGAAAGCCAAAATTGATAACTTAATTAATTGAATCAACTGTTTGATTGATTCCAGCTAAAGGCTAAAAGTAAAAAATTAAATCAAACAAAGATTGAAGAACATTAATCTAATCGAATTAAACAAACTAGTACAGAGAAACAAAATCCTCCAGGTATGTACACAGAACTGGAATCGGAGTCATTGTAACTGATTAAGCTTAAGCAGGACCTCGAATTAAAGGAGGAGGGTGCGAGGAGGAAGCAAAAGGAAGGCTGCGCAGAATGAGAAAACGAATCCGCCTTGGGAAAGGGGCTTCAGTAAACATGTGCTCCAGCATCCTTGCCAGTACCGCCGTGTACTCCTCCAGCAGCTCTGCAACTATGGCCACCAGTATCATCTTCTTTCTTTTACTCTTTAGAGTCTAGATCTCCTCTGTGGAATCTGTCAAATCGAAGGATTTTATTATGAATCTTAGCAGCCACTGTGGTTCCTTTCTAGTTCTCTCTCTTTTATCTATTTTTTATATGAGAACTTTGAAGAAGATAGAATTGTGTGTTTGGGTTTTGGTTTTACACATACCACGGCGCCTCAGCAACAATAACAAAAGCCGCTTCTGTTCCTTTCTTTTTCCAATGGGCTAGGCTGCTACGTGGCCGCCAAAAAGTCATTGAACAATGAAATCCTGTGCTGGTTTTAGATTCTTCTGGACCCTTTTGTTTTATTATGACTCGGCATCCTCCTAAATCCTAATCCTTATCCAGTCCTCTTCAATCTTCGTCCACTTGTTACCTCCGCCCCAATCCAGTGCTCACTTTGTAAATTTATTTAATTTGGTTAGCTTAAAAACCATAACATGACACGCTAATAAACCTTTGGGCTGGAAATAATTCTTTAACCTACCCGCCAATCATAGCAAAATTAAGTTGGGGTTTCTGAATGTCGACTCACCAGTTTCCTATAGAGTACATTACATATCCCATCCTAACCAGTGAATGCTGAACAAGGAAACAGCTCATACAGAAAGAGGACTACAGAAGAATCTCTTTTCTAGCACGATAAACGTAGTTATATGCTAGTGCAAAAAAAGGTAGGATATTAGCAATTAAATTGCTAATACTGGGCTCTTGATCGAAAAGTAAATCGACTTGCAGTTTGTCCATCGGATAGAGTTCCAGGACAGAGATCAGCCGCATTAACGTTGTCCTAATCCTAACAATAGCACCGCTAGAAATTAATGGTAGTTCAGGAACAAAGATATCATTGCACATTTTCTACAAGCTAAGCTAATATCGACTGCTCGTTATACATAAAGGTTATCCAATATTTCACACACTGCACCCTCAAGCAACATATGCCCCAATCCATAATTGCTAACCCCTCCTTATCAATCGATGATACTCTAATCTATTTATCTGCACTGACATATGTTCAGAGTAATATCATGATCCAAGACATTTACAGATTCCAACAAGAACTACAAACAAGATAAGGACTAGCAAAACCCCCAATAAATGAACTGACGGTGAACTGCAGTTGCTCTTTGCAGGAGCTGCATCAGGAAATCTTGATGACCCTGTCTCACTGCTGCCAGATTCATCGTCCCGTTTCACTCTTAGCCTCAAATTTGAGGAAAATTCCTTGTTAATTTCTCTCCTCTTGTCAGAGTTCAGGAGTAGGTTTTCCTCCACCAACTCATCTGATGAAGGATTATGTTCTGCATCTCTAGGCTGCATCAAATCATATATCATAGGCTTAGAAATTGAAGAACATAAATGTCAAAGGAGTTTTCACATTGTAGCACTTGATGACACTTACCTCAGTTATAGCTGATTCTACTTCTTCATCTTCTTCGTGACTTGCATCTCTCTGCAATATGTTTCCATGAGAACCAGTAGAATATTCCATCTTCAAACGGAGTCTTCTTGGAGCAGTACCCTGAGCAGCAAAGTTATCTGCATATGGCCGCATCTGAGGCTGGCGGGTTCTGATCTTGATTCCTGTTCCACTGACAGCACTGCCATGATATACAGGATTCATTAAGCCGCTTGATTCTTCCATACTATGTAATAATCCAAAAGATGAGCCCACAGCACAAATAGCAGATGGAGCATCTTGCAAAATAGAGTTATTTCCAAGGCCACAAATATTCCTCCCTCCAAGTTCTCCATCAAAGGATGATGCCTGAGCTCCCCAAGATCCAAATGAAGATTGCATCTGTAACAGTTCCTTGTTATAAAAGCATATTGAGGTTCCCATTTCTTTTTTATTCTAGAGATAGAACAGTAGATGGACAATAAAACTAGTTCAGTTTCAAATGTATTAAATTTTCTTCAATAGCTATCAAATGAACTAAATTGGATTAAGACTGTCAATTTGTGTTGAATAGCTGATCAAACCAACTGTGTCAAATACCTTAAATTAACATACAACAAAAGTAAAATTACCGAACAATCACGTAATTCAACTTTCTAAAAGCCCCACAGGCTGAACAAGAACCAGTAGGTAAGCATAGTACTTAGAAAAACCATCAAAAGACTGTATCATTACCTGGACTTGAAAATGATCTGTGTCAGGTTCATTATGTGCACCATTATCCTTAACATGAAAGTTTCCCAGCGGCATATGACTAGCCAAACAAGTGTTGTTTCCAATAGCTGGGTTCTGTTGATTGGTCAATTCTTCACCAGAACAGTCATCATTGTTGTTGAAGACCTCACCCAACAACTCTGTTAAGGAAACATCAGGTTCACTAGTACCATCCTGAAAATGGAAGCCATTCTGATCATTGCCAAAGTCACAAGCATATGGTGAATCCATGTAATATGGTAGGTCTGCATGAATGTGTGACTGCACTGGGGAGAACACTTTGCAATCAATATCAGCAGATGTGGGTTCATATCTATGAGAATTTTCCTCAGATGGTGGATGTACCTAAAAGAAAAGGTGGGGAAAGAACAATTAAAAAAGATGCACTCTCAGAACACCAAGTTTTTTTGTGATGATTATCTTGTATAAGGTGGAAAACAAAAATGCCAGAAACACAATAATCCAGTTCTCACCACCATATCCATTGCTTCTGCTGCATGATCTTCAACATCTGAATGACTATTGCAGCTGCTATCAACAGGTGCTGCCACACTAGGGGTCATGTTGTCTGCTTCATCTATCAGCCACTTAGCTATGCCTTCAGATTGTTTGCCTACCTGCACAGCAGATGTTTCTGTTTCTTGAACTAAATCTGATGATGTGTCATCAGGGGAGGACTTAGAAGTGGTAGGGGAATATCCAGTTTGCTCTACTTCATCATATTTTACAGAATCAGTCTTCTCTTCTGGCTTTCGAAACAAGCGGAATAGGACAAAAGCACTCTGTACCAGGTGAAGTGAGGAACTGAATGAGTTGAACATATTAACACCATTACATTAGATAAATATATGTCAGTAAACCATAAACAGTTACAAATATATGGAACCAGCAAGAAAACGCCACTAGGTAAAATTAGAAATTGATTTCCCTTTTTGTTTTCTTTTTTTTTTTTTGGAAAGAAAAACACGTCGTCATCTATTTCAATGTACTTGTATATAATTTGTTACCAACGCCACATTTAGCCTTCTCCCAGCAAATTTTTGGACAAAGTAACATAACGTTGTTGTTGTTGGAAAGTAATAAATACACGAGAATGACACTTTAAAAATGTCTGGATGGAGATCAACAGTAAACACTTGAGAAACACTGAGAGCACCAATCACCATACTACTCTACTCAACAGAGAGCAACATCCAAACTACGCTTGCGAGATGGAATGAGAAACATAGTGCAAAGAAACGAAACAGCAAAATGTAGACACAAAATAGCTAAGTGCTGAAAGAATATAAGGTAGGTACGCCCTGCAACCAATTTGACAGTATACTTTGGAGCGAAGAAGTAGAGGAGAACCTGGCCAGGGGCAGAACCATCAAGATCTTTAAGAGTAGGGCGGTACTCGTGCATAATCCAATTGGTGCGCTCGCCCTTTGGAGCACGGCCTCGATAGAAAACCAAGGTCTTCTTCATGCCAATTGAGATAGGATTGGAGCCTGACTTTCGAGCTTTGATGGTGCGATCCTTGCCTGTTGCTTTCCAGTAGCCAGCATCCGTCGCTCTGTTAGAACGTTGACCGTTGGGATACTTCCGGTCACGCGGGCAGAAGAAGAACCATTCAGGATCATCCGTCTTTATTACCGATAGCTCTAATCCCAAATAAAGCTAGTATTAGAAATGATACTACTAATACATAAACCCTAAAGTTCAAAATTAGTCAAATTAGAGAGGAATCTTGCAGATTAAGGAAACTGACAGATGTGCAAAATAATAAGAAGAAGAATTATTCATGAGGAATAAAGGAAACGAAAGGAAATTGATCGAAGATTCAGGTAAGAAAAGAAATTATTTATCCTTTCTTTTCATTTTTATATAAAAAAAATAATTAAAAGAAAAATTATAATTATTATAACAGCAAGTATTTTTATAGCAGGAAATTCGAACCAGGCAAATCCCAGGGCTCCCATTTGCAAATATCGACTTCGGGAATGACCTCGACCTCAGAATTCCGGCCGTTGATTTTGAGCCTCAGGTAATGGTTTACGAGCTCTTCATCGGTCGGCCTGAATCTAAACCCCAGCGGCAATGACTCCATTGACAGAACAGCCATTACTGTTTTCCTGATTCAAATGTTATCAGTAATCACAGCTAAGTGAAAATGGATCGAGAGAAGCAATTTAGATTTTTGTTTTGAGAAGAAGAAAACACGCTTCTCTGTCGGCTTTCCCTTTTAAAGCTCTGTTCCTTCCCTTTCCTTACCTTCCCGGTCTTTGAGACCTTAACTTTCAATCATATACCCATGCACTCCTTTTCAGTGACTAATTTATTTTCAGCCTATAGGTTTACGACACGACGACAAAATATCATGTAGTGGTGACATCTGATTGGTAGAATGGGAATGACTGCCTAGGATTATTTCTTTTCTTGATTTGATGTTTGGTAAGTGGTAACCGGGTTAAATGTGGGCCAGGGGACCTCTCAATGGTCATACACCGAGCTGGCTTACTCCGGATCTTCGTTTTCTTCGTATATACGATGTATTGTTCCCACAAGTATGAATACACGACCTTCGATGGAAAACAAATGATTCTATGCAGTTTCTATTTTCCCTCTTACCTTGTTTATTTTTAAGGATTTCCTTTATTTTTTAAGGAAAATAAATTTAAAAAAAAAAAAACTTTCTTGAGTCCGAATGTTTTTTTTAGAAAATTTTTCCCCCTTACCGAAATTTAATCCTGAAATAAGGATTTCTTTCATTTTTTTTTTTTTGAAGAAAAATATTTTCTAAAAAAAAATTTTCAGACTCAAGAAAGTTTCTAAAAATATATTTTTTGCTGCTTGAACGAAATATTAAAATAGAAATTTATTAAAAATTTTAACTTACAACTGCAAGATTTTAAAAATATTTTAAATTATAAAGTATACAAAAAAAATTCGTAAAAAATTAAAATTGTAGCGGTCGCCGACTACTAGTAGCGGTTATCGCTGATTAAGATGCATATGGTCCAACACAATATGGCAGAATTTCGAAACCAAAATATAAATAAAAGCTTACAAATTTTTCTAATTACCGAAATGCTACCACCGTAGTTTGGCTTTGATTTGATTTTTAAAATGATTTAAAATAAATAAGTTATTTTATTGAGGTAATAATGTACAGGTATAACTATAAATTCCTAGCCCAACGAAGCATCTTGCACCTCTCTCAACTCTCCACCTTTCCTTCCTTTCCAGGTTTATGCACTCTCATAAAAAGCACTAGGCTACTCTAGTAGTTCGCATCTCCTTTTTCAGTGCCATCTTCAGCTTGTAACATTTGTACTTCTATAGTAGTTTGCATCTCCTCTTCCATTGTCATCTTCAGCCTCTCACACTTCTACCATGGATAACCAAGCACGTAATGAGGCAAGAACAAACACGATTATTCAGGGACTCAAAAAAAAAATTGGCAATGCATTGCAAAACAAGGAAATTAATAAGCGTTCTTCAATATGGTATAGATGATAAGCAAATGTGCTTGGTCGAAAGATTGAGCAACAGTATAAAAGTTCTCAATGTATAAATGAGAATAATAGTATTCTTCAGTTGAAAGATTGAGCATCTAATAACTTGAAACAACCGGAAAATGCCAGATTTCCTTAACTTTATTCTTTCAGACAAGACACTACTAGACAAGGGGTAGCCATCATGAAATTCTGCTCTGCTCGCTGGCACACGTCCATCCCTACTAATTGCTAATTAGTAATTACTAATTTTGCAGAAAGGCAGCTCGGAAATGGTTTAAACGTCCTAATATGTGTGACTTGCAGATGCAGCTGCCGTAGTTCTGCCAACAGTGCAATTCATTCTAGACACCTCTACTACTTCAAATGTCCATGATTTTCAGCTGTCACTACTTGTAAAAGATTTGAAAACACAAAAGACCAAACCATTTCCATATTGTCTAGCAATTCACCAATTGATCCTAGAACCAAACCAACCCTCTTGCAGGCCTTAACCAAGAAATATACTAATGCATTATGCATAACGTCTGTGAATCAGTAACCAACATGGACAAAATATCTATCACGATATGGAGTAGTAGAGCAAACCAAAATTTGAAACAGCAGACAAACACGTTTTGGATTATTTATAACCAAATAACTGTCCAAACCCAGGACACAGACCTGAATATCATAAGACAGCTAACTTGGAGCCATTTTAAAATCAACTGAATGAATTTTTAATTCTTTGAAAGGAAAATGAAGTTCCCTGACAACATGGGTATACCGAAAGTGAATACGCTAAAGCAGCAATGAACCCCACAAACAAAATAAAACTGCAAGCTGAATGCTTATATACAGTGACCAATAAGTTAAGAGATCTATACAGATTTACCTACAAAGCAAGATGGTAACCAAGATTCACATTAGCATCCGACCTTTGGGCTACTCTTCTGAAACTCCATTCATGGCAGAATTCCAGGGCTAGCCGAAGCGCAGTTCCAAGTCCAAGCACAACAATAACACCTGCAGAAAGCCTCTTAGTTTCAATATTATCAAGCATATTCTCCATTTAGTAATAAGAGGATTTGTATTTTGAAAAGACTAAGAAGTTCGATTACCAATTATGATGTTAACAGGCAGGGCAGAAACCCCAAGGGTAATGGATATCAGCACATCCAATAACAGACCGCCAATAAGAATTGAGAATGCCACCCAAAGTGGACTAAAACAACCCTACATCGAAAATGAAGGAAAACATCATATTAAATATTTTATTCCTCAAACACATAAGCATAAGCATGCAATAATCTCCTTACCCTTTCAGGATCCCGTGTTCTAAAGGTTGGGTCAACCCTCCACACCCAGTAGTTTGTCTGGCCCATAAAACACAAAGGGAAAAAACTCAGACAAAAAATAATTTATCCACTCCCAACCATAAATTCACCCTACAAGCTGGCTTTAGTTTTTCACAAATTTATGGCAATCAAGTAATGCTCGTGCATTAGCAAAAGCCAGAGTGGAAAATGGGCTCAGGAATAGGCCAACTATACAGAAAGCTTTCACACACTATAATTCCCTTTTCACATTTTTTAAGAACACACCTCTTAGCTTGACACCCTGCACTACTGTGACAAGATTTTGCAAGCCAACGTTACAAGCCATCTAAGCTAAGGCAGATTCACAAAGAGATATGGCTAGCATCACATCCCAAAACCCTCAAGCCTAAATATTTTATCCCATTTAGACAAGATCATATTATAGAGGCCTTATAATATATGGGACACCTGGTAAAAAAATACCTACACTTGGCTGAGATTCTGGATGTGACACATTTGCAGCTACCTCTCTGCAAGAAAGAAATAAATAAATAACACAAATTAAGACATTCTTCAAAGCCATATCTATTTCAAAGCATGAATACACATGGCAAATGACTTACTGGCATATCTCACATTTGTTTGATCCTCTTGTACGAAACCAAGTGTCTATACATGACCTGTGGGCTTTCGCAAGACCGGCTTTGCATTTGCATCCAAGTTCTATGAGAACTTCTTCCTTCTCCTGCTGACAAACTCTGTAAGAATAGCATATGAAGTACTCTAGGTTATTCCAACTGTTAAATCTTTGGTGGTGCCTTTATCAAGGTTCTGTTTTGCTTTATTGCCTATAGAATAGCTCTAGACTTCTTATCAAATAATGAAAGACTTAAAATATACCACTCTTGATTAGAGAAACTGACGCATACAATACATGATGGAAAAATATCAGGCAAGATACAAATTTTACAACTCTGAGATAGGCCAGGTGCATCTTTCGTCATGGCCAGAGCAGATGAGCAAAGTAAGGAATGAGGAATGCAGTTCCTTAAAAAGCAAGATCTATCAGAAGTATGAGAGGGATACCTGCACTGCTCGTGAGAGCTTGCAGTCCTCGACAAGTATCCCTTTTTCGGAGACTCCACACTGGGCAAATCCTCCTTAGCAGTGTCCATGTGAATCGCATGAGACTCAGCATTAGAAACCAGAACAGTTAGAATAGTGGGATTAGCAAAGAGAGTAGAATCCCCTATTAAGACACCGTCACTGGCCTCTTGCGGCAACAACTCGGGGTCGTCCTGCTTCTCAAGGTCGAGCTCAAGTGAGGACAAATTAACACACTGGTCACTACCAGCTGCGGTCATTTCTTTACTCGCCCCATTATTCTGCATCTGATCCCAAATAAATGGCAAGTCTAGTAAAAACAATTCATTTAGTCCAAAACCTTAGAAAAAAGTGAAATTCTCTAAAAGCCATTGAGTTATGTCTGAAGGCATCAAATTTTTTTAAAAATATTAAGTTCAATCAGACAAGGAATTCATTTGTTGAATCCAAATGACCTATCAAACTGTTGAAAACTGAAAACGAGCAATGCCCAGGTGAAATTTCAATACAACAAACAAAAACAAGAATGAGAAAGGTGAGTTCTTCACTCCATTGCGCATGAAAAAAAGAAAAAGTGAAATGAAAGTCTATACCTGGTGCAACAACCCGATACCATGGGTCGCACCAACACTAAGGCCTGGATGAGCTTAAGGCCTCCAAGACATGTAGTAAGCCTCAATAAACTAGATTCATTGCTCTGTATATATACACAACTTAGGCCCAATTCATTAAATGACAGTTCACATGAATCCTGGACCCCATCCAATATTTATATAGATTATTCATAAATAAATAAAATATGCATACTGCTTAGCAACCTGTCCATTTGCTAAAGATTGTTGGCTGCTGTCTAATGTAGGATGGGTGGGATCTGTCGCTAGCATTCAAGATTGGATTGATTTTCTTCTGCCAAGGTGTAATGTTGGGAAGCTGTGTAAAGTGGCCATGATTGCATGGAAGATTTAATCAGCACGGAACAGTGTTGTCTGGCAACAGAAGAGAGTTTCCACTGCCGTTGTTCTTCGTCGAGCTCAACAGCTCTTGCATGACTGGACAGTAGCAAGGCAGGTGCGAGACAGCTCTATTTGGACTGCTATCGTTTGTAGTAAAATGGCAGCCGCGGCAGCATGGGTATAAATGTAACGTGAATGCAAGGTATGATGTAGTTACAGGGCAAGCTGGTGTTGGGTGGATTGTGAGGAATGCATGGGGCGATACAGTGGGTGGCAGTATGCATAATATTGGTTTAACCTCTAATCCACAGATGGCAGCAGTAATGGGGGTAAGAGAAGCTCTCAGCTGGTTGAAGAACCATTTCTTACATGACAGTTTGATTATGGAGATGGATTGTTTACAGGTTTATCAAGGTTTGAGCTATGCAAAGAATGATTATTCTTATTTTGGTATGATAATAGAAGATTCTAAAACTCTTGCTCATGAGTTTAGATCTTTGTCTTTTAGTTTTGTTAAAAAATCAACGAATCTGGTGGCTCACACGCTAACCTAATCTTCAGGTTCTGTGTGTCGTTTGATGGAATGGACTCTAAATCCACCATCTTTAATTTATGATGTATTGCTCTCTGGTTCTAATAATATCTAAGCCATTTCCATTTTCAAAAAAAAAAAAAAAAAAAAAAAAAAAAAAAAAAAAAAAAAAGAGTAAAAAAATAAAATTAAATAAACATTATAATTAA
>CANUEP010025202.1:0-19704 GCA_947857235.1 Jatropha podagrica
TCTTAGGACTCCAAATTCTTACTCATTTTACTTAATTCTTAAGGTTTAATCACTAAACTTTGGTTTAATTCACCAATCTTAAGGTAGTTTAGAGGTAGAAAAATTGAAGAAAATGGAGAAGAGAAAGAGAGAAAAGTTGGCATTGGGTGAAGAAGAAGGAGAAGAGAGAATAGTGTTTTGGATAAGTTGTAGATTTTAAGTAGTAAAGTCAAACTTGGCTACTTCATTTTATGTCAAATGGATGGCTAGGATTTAGTATCTAGTATTCTCATCCAAGGGCTCTAAATATTCATCAAATAAGTCTTCTCCAACTATTATTAAACTCCACCAATTCATTAAATTAACTCCATAAAAATAATTCCTCAATTATTCCTTAATATACTACACTAGAAAATACTATTTATTAAATATATTAATTCTCCAAAAATATTCATGAAATATTTTCTACCCACCTAAATCATGCAAACATGCTCCAAAAATATTAAATCAAGTATTAGACATACATAGTAATTACCAAGTCCCAGACTTGTGGTACTATTCATAAATCGGTAAACTACTGTTCACCAATAATTTATTACTTATTTTGTCATGAAAAATTTATGTCTTAACTTTAATTAATTAAGACTAATCACATAAAATCTAATTAATTCCATAAATATTAATTACGTTCAATACCATTACTGGGTTCAAATAAAATATTATTTCCCTCTCGGATGATACCATTCATGACCTGTTCAAATAATATCATTTTAAAATTCGAAATTTTGGGGCGTTACAGCTCTACCCCTCTTAAGAAAATTTCATCCTCGAAATTGAATCGAATCATATACTAGGAATCTCATAATTCCTTTATCTCCATTTCATTTTGCTCGAAAGGATTAGTATCTAATATTCTTATGATCTATATAAAGTTCTTCAAAACCAAATATCCATATGTAAGCATAATCATTCAACTAAGAATAAAGTCTCTTCAAATGCAATAATTACACCATAGCCTCATTATTCAATCAAGCTATGTAGATCTTTAAGGTTTCTCTACTTGAATTATTTACACCAACATTGAATTCACTAACCAATGTCTAATAATCGTCTCTTTTGAATAGTAGAATTTATTATCCTATTTAACAATAATGATCCAAATTATCTTAATCATTTGAACTTAAGAATAATTCTTATGTAATCTTAGCAGAAATTCAACTAAAAATAGATCCGTACAAGTTCATAAAATCCAAGATAATCTTTGAACCTTTATCTAAATTCTAACATTTTCTATTTCTATTCCCGTTAATTTATAGAAATCATGATTCTAATTGCTCCCCAAGAGTCACCAAACAATG
This sequence comes from Jatropha podagrica, assembly GCA_947857235.1. NCBI lineage: Eukaryota > Viridiplantae > Streptophyta > Magnoliopsida > Malpighiales > Euphorbiaceae > Jatropha > Jatropha podagrica. The sequence goes on from CANUEP010025202.1 coordinate 1,338, forward strand.
ATAATAATCTCAATAAATTTATTCAGATCATCTTAATCTCCTTAAACAAAAGCGTTCATTATTCTGAATTCATATACTTACATATACATATAATTATCACATAAATCACTTAAGAGTTCACTACACACTCCAGTCATCAAAACAATATAATTCTAAGTAAATCAAACTTTTCATACTTATTCTATAATCAACTTTAGAATGTCAATCTTTATATAACTCCAGAAATTGGCACATAAGTATAAAATGGAATTTATTCCTACTAGCATAATAATTTACCCGTCTTTAACCATAACAATCTAATTTATCCACAATGTTCATCATAATTTCTATTTACTTTATACAATTTGAGAATAATGCTTTACTCCATAAGCATCCATTTACTTTTATCTCCAAATAACCTATTCAAAATATATATTGTCTGACTTATCATTCATACTTACACAGATATACCACACACATTTCTTTTCATCAAAAGAAATTCTTTATCTTATTATCAAAATAATCATAATAGTAGAATTCATATAATCTACAATCAAGACTTTCAATTCAATGACCACACTATTACTTCATCATTCATCTAAGCTATATAGATCCTCAAAATTTATCATTATTATTCCATAAAATTACTTTATAACATCTTATATCCCAACTAGCACTAAAATCCAAGATCACATACAAGGTTCTTAAGTTATTTATACTCTAAGGTTCAATAGACGAACCATAAAATTAAGTCACAGAGAAACATACATTTACTCATCAATGCAAAACACACATTAATTATAATACTCATATTCATGCAGTAGTTCCCGCTTAAATGTAAGAGGGAAGCATACACACATGAATAAAACAGGATAACATTAAGGTAGTATATGCAAATGTTACATATGTACACTATACCCACTTGCTCATTTATCCAAAAAGGCTTGATAAGATCAACAACCATCATTCCTCAAATCATAATATACTCTTAAAACTGTAGCGACTTCATATAACTCCATAAACTTTTCATTTCTTACAAATAACTCTTTTACATGTTACACCAATTCTTTCATCTTATTATGATAACTTATATACTTTTGATTATTTTGGGCATAAAGGTTATTTTCATGTAAGCATAATAAGATCACCTAAAAACCTTTTCTTTATTATTTCTTTACAAATTCTCACATAATGTATAAAATCCTAAAAACATATAAGTTATGACTCGAGATTCTTTACCTCAATTGATCAATTCCTATAAATCATAGTTCCTAATTTAATCTAAAATCACCTAATAATGATTATCAAAATTTTAAATTTTACATAAATCACGTGAAGTTATACTTCTTCCAACCTTCATAATCAATTTATTTCTTAATATTAACATACTATCATGACGATATTCATTCTTACTTATCTAATTTATTAGCTTAAGTATCAACTTAATACTTGAACAACTATCTCTTCCTACTATTTTTCATTCACTAATTCTTTTAATTCTCATGACACAACATTTATATAACATATTAATTTAAATTCTTCCTAAAGAAATCTTTCTTTTTTTTTTGAAGCATAGAATTTCCTCATTAAATCAAAATCTCTACTTATAACTTATATAACATTTAGAATTCAAGAGGCTCTATAAACTTGAAGGACAATATCATATGAAATTCAATTCGTACTAATACCATATTAATCCACTAGGTGCTACGATTACATAACCTCCCATATTTGGTACGTAAGGGTTAAAACAACTTAATTCTTACCAAAGCAGCAATTTATTACTCTTGTAATCATATCAATATTTATTATCTATAAATCCCATAGAAGACCTATGAAAAAGTGATATATACTTTACTCCACTAATTTTATTATTTCTCATAAATCTTAATTATTCTTCATACTCAACATGAACTACATCATAGTATGCATCATCTAAATCTCAAAATTTATATTTATGTAAATATCCCACATAATCTTTTTAATTCACCAAAAAGAGTACACATCCTTAAAATCATAACAATCCTATGACTAAAATCCATGCAAATCTCATTGAACTCATATTCTAAACTACCCCAGTTCTATAAAATTCAATATATTCAAGACTAAATCATATAATTATTCACTTAATAATTTTAGCAACTCTTCCTAACATATCTTTAACTGGGTACATGTATACATATGTTCATATTTCATGCATACACATCATATGAGTTCATACATAACTTAGCATTCGCATATTTCGTACAAATGTCATTTTAACCTATAATAAATTTATAAATCATATTACTTCCATAATTAGATGAATCAAATACATATAAATTTATTTCCTTTAGGAAAAACCCTTTTGATCTTCAAAATCTTTTTAAAACCATACTTGAAAACTAAATTTTCTTATATCCAAATATCAAAGAAGGGAAATCTTCATAATAAAAATCAATCATTTGATAGCAAGGTAAGAAGATGCACTTCTTTAAAATTTAGTTAAATAAACTTTCTTTAGCACCTTCATGCTATCTATGTTATAAATGCAAATCAATTCCAAAGTCAAAATTCACAATTTTTAAATCAAATATCAAACTTACTCAAAGTACATGAAAATCATTCCTAATAACAGATCAAAACTTTATCCTTAACTTTTAAAATTTCTCTAAAGAGTAACTCTTCCAAACCGTTCGAAAGGACATAATTAAAAATCATCAATAACAACCTTTACACATAATACCTATTATGATATTGCTCTCCGACAGTAGGTCATAAAACTATCATAATCCAAAATATCTATTCGCATTCTATCTCTAATAAAATTCATTTAAGATATCCTTCAGAGTCATATTACTTCAGAACTTATATGGCATGTATTTAACTTAAATCACTTATATACTTCAAACAAATAAATTCTCATTCTCAAATATAATCCTAAGACTGTAACAGTTTGATTTTTTGATCTCGTAAATAGTGATTACCGGTCTGTGAATAGTACCATCAGTCCGGGACTTGGTATTATTTCAGTCCAGAAAAATTACTACATGTCTAATATTTTATTTAATATTTTTGGAGCATGTTTGCATGATTTAGATGGGTAGAAAATATTTTATGAATATTTTCGAAGAATTGCGACAACTTATGAATATTATTTTTAGTGTAGTATATTAAGGAATAAATGAGAAATTATTTTTGTGGAGTTAAGTTAATTAATTTATGGAGTTAAATAATATTTGAAAGTGAATTATTTGATGAATATTTAGAGCCATTAGATGAGATTACTAAGGACTTGATCATAGCCCTTGATTTGGCATAACATGAGGAAGCAAAGTTTGACTTTGCCTCTTATGGATAACCACTCATCAAGAGACATTTTCTCTCTCTTCTATTTCTTCTTCATCCTCTTCCACGCTAACTCTCTTTCTTCTTCTTCTTCTTCCACTTTCATCCATTTTCTACTCCAAAATCTCACCAAATTTCTTAATACAAGCCTTGAATTAATAAGTAAGCATCAAAACCCAAGCTTTGGACTAAGAATTTGAAGCTTAGAGTTACAGAATTTGAACTTCTACCAAGAATAAGTAAGTAATAGTTATTGATTTCCAAGTATTTAATTAAGGAATCCATTACATTCACATGTTAGATTATGCTCTAAATCATGCTCCTTTCATTACTTATGATTAATTTTGAGTTTAATGGAATTTCTCCTACTTTGAAGAGGTTAGAGAACCAGCCTCAAAGGGCAAGGAGAAGGCCAAAGAGTAGGGTGCTCCAAGCTTGTTTGAGCTTATTTAAGAGGTTAGTGCCATAATATTACACTTGCCCATTCATTCTCTCCAAGTTTTAAATTTTTAGGTTTTGAGTGAATTATGAGTTCTTTGTGATTTTGTTAGAAAATTGCTTTATTAATTGTTTTTGCATGATTTCCTATGTTTCCTAAGCATGATAGAATGCTTGAACCTTAGGGAAACACCTCCTTGCCCTCCACTTAAGCTTGGCCAAATTTATGAGGATGAAGGGCACTATGTGCTCTTTGATTTTAAGCTTGATTTGGACTTAAATGAGCTTGATAGTAAGTAAATTATTGATGGTTAAAACCATTTTTATGTATTTTAATGTTTAAGAGTTTGGCCAAAACTTAAAGAAGCTTTAAATGCGTAAAAATGAATTTTTAAGGTTAAATGTGTTTACATAAAGGTGTTGATGCTCTAAACAAATAATTTTAACTTGAAAAATGGTATTTAATTGAAGGAAGTCACTTTCCTTTCTTATGACTTGAAGAGGCCGAACCCCCTCCATGGTGGTAAGGCATGTTTTGTTTCTTCTAAACATGGGTTTTTAAGTATTTAAGTTAGGAGTGAATGGGTATTTATGAGGAATGATTTTGATTTGGGATATAAGAAAGATTTGAGAAGAATTTACAAGTTGTAAATTAAGAAATTTTCAAACAATAAATGTTGAGCTATGGAATGTTTAGCTAAGGAATTATTTTATAAGAAATAAGAATATTTATTAAGAAATACATTTATGTAAAATGAGCATGCTCGACTTTAATGCCTTTATGATATGATATGAGCTATGATCATATGGTAGCCTCTAGATGCCTTATGTTTAAGTGGATGCGCTTATTACGTATAAGTAAGCTTAAATGTCTTTATCTTATGGTTGGCGACCTAAGGCTAAATACGTTATGATATGAAATCTAATCTATTATTGTTTCTCGTGGTATATTGAGCCCCAAGATAAATGAAAGTAATCACGCATATGTTTTAAATGCTAAAAAGAAATACATTTGTTATGTTTTAATTAGAGGTAAAAAAATAAATTTAAAATGAACACTTTATATATTTACATGATTTTTTTAATTATGGTTAAATTTGCTTATGACTTATGTTTTAAGAAATTTTAATATAATGGAGATTTCATTATTATTTCTAAGTGTTTTATAAGAAATATGTTCAAGTATTTCTTTTTTATTAGCACCACTAAGTTATATACTCAGCGCGTTGATTTCTGTAATGCGCAGGTTTAGAGTAGAGGGTACTACCTAAAGACCCAAGGTTTAGCATCGGAGGGGAAATACCACCTTTGAGTAGGACATGTATTATGGCATGGTTTGGCATGTAAATATAAACAATGTAAATGATTGAGGTTGTATATATTTTAAGCTTATAATATATTAAGAGTTGTGATTAATTAAGTAATAATATCTTACTATATTTTTGGTGTATAATTATAGTCAATTAATCCGCTGTATGAATGTATTAATGTCACAATAGAACCTAAGAGAATTGATGGCTAATTAGAAGTGCTTGTGATTTGTTATCATGATTTGAAGTTATGGGAGTTGGAGGAATAATTGGGAGTGTTTATGTTTTCTTTGTGTAGCAAGTGAAGTTTTAGGGGAAACTCTTGCGAATTTTTCATAAGAATTTCCCTAAGCTTTCATCTATTTATTTTTTTTCTTTAAAAAAAGTGTTATTAAAATATTGCCTGCCGCCTTAAGAAGACTTAACCACTTCTAATATATGATCTTAGCTAGTAAGTAAGATAAGATGGTGCTCCGGCACCGAATGTGGCATCCGCCATCTGGTTTTCCGAGATTGGGCGGTGGGTGTTACATTTAGTGGTATCAGAGCATAAGTTTAGCCGATTCTAGGATTTGTGATTTGGTGTGAGAGCTTATGTATTTTAAAGTAATTATATAAGTGATTTAAGTTGAATACATGCCATATTAGTTTATTTTATGAATTTCTCTCTGATGCGAACCTTCGAGTCTTTGTAGGTACTTAGTGATGTCTTAGGACTTATCGAATGAGGAGGTGGATAGTTATGCCCCTCTAGAGGGTGCCATGTTAGAGGGTATACCAGCTGGTGGTGTTTTGGGTTCTGATGCAGAGCACGCCTCAACTGCTGAGCAGGCTACTGCGGGTCCTACGAGGCTTAATCAGGGCAATTTGGTATAGCAGTTGGTAGCTGCATTGAGGTAGGCTGCCGGAGCAATTCCTCAAGCTCTAGTTGCACTAACCCCGGTAGAGAGACTGAGGAAGTATCGTGTTTGAGGATTTTATGGGTCAGAAGGATGATGATCCTTCTACAGTAGAGTTCTAGCTCCGAGCTACGGAGAGGGTCTTGGACCAGATGCAGTGTACTCCTCGAGATAAGTTTATATGTGCCATTTCCTTGCTGAAGGAGGAGGCTTATTTATGGTGGGAGTCTGTGATTAAGATAGTGAGAGCCAAGGATGTTACGTGGGATTTCTTTCTCTCTAAGTTTTGGGAGAAGTATGTGAGGGAGCTTTACACTGATCAGAGGATAGCGAAGTTTCTTAAACCCAGACAGGGTTAGATGACCATTTCAGAGTATGAGCAGGAGTTTCTACGGTTGAGTATGTACACCTCTAAGTTGATCACTTTTGAGGCGAATAGATGTAAACGATTTAGGAAGGGGCTACATGATGAGTATAGGATGCACTTGATGTCCCAGCCTCACACCACGATAGTTTCATTGGTGAAGGCTACTTTGGAGTTAGAATCGATATGGATGGAGAGGCAGGCTAGAGGTCAGAGGACCTAGCAGGGCAGCCAGTATAAGAGGGTTCAAGGTGCCACATCTGGACAGACATCTGGGGTTCAGTCGAGTGGTAAGAGGTTTAAAGGTTCACCACAGTCTGGTCTTAGGCGGGGATAGAGATTTGTTTAGAGCACCTATGTTAGACCAGCTCCATAGGCCACATCCGTTGCTAGTGGCAGAGGTAATGTCTGGGTAGATATGCCGTTATGTACACTGTGTGGTAGGAGGCATACGGGAGTGTGTATGAGATTTACGGGTGGATGTTTCAAATGTAGATCTACGGAGCATATGATCAGGGATTGCCCTATGACAATGACTGGTTTAGCTCACCAGGCTGGGAGGCTAGCTCCCTATGTTCAGAGAGGAAGACGTAGAGGTCGTGGTGAGGCACATCGTACTGGGAGTCAGAGGCCAATTTTTAAGACTATGGAGAGACCATAGACTAGAGCACCGATGAGGGCTTATGCCATCAGGACCAGGGAGCAGTAGGATGTTCCAAATGTCATTACCGGTACCTTCTCCATCTTTAACACTTTTGTACTTGCATTGATTGATCCGAGCTCCTCACATTCATATATATGCATACATGTGGGTAGATTGGGTAGTATGCAAGCTGACACCCTAGAGTACAGTGTTGAGGTCACTAGTCCATTGGGGCAGAGTGTAGTGGTTGATCGTGTGTATAGAGATTGCCCTTTAGTCATTCATGGGCATGTATTTCCAAGTGATTTGATAGAGTTGCCCTTCTGGGAGTATGATGTGATCTTTGGTATGGATTGGCTATCACGGCATGGAGTGATTGTGGATTGTAGACATAGGAGGATTACACTCCAGACTTCGACTGGAGAGGAGATAGTGGTGGTGGGTGAGAGGAAGGATTACCTCTCTAATATCATTTCAACTAGTGCCGCTAGGAGGATGATACGACATGGATGTGAGGCGTTCCTAGCTTGTGTACTTAAACTTGAGCGGAGATCTCCCAGTGTAGATGAGATTCCAACAGTACGTGACTTCCTGGTTTACCTCCTGCAAGAGAGGTTGAGTTTGGTATCAATGTTATGTCGGGTACTGCGCCAATATCCATTGCTCCATATCGGATGGCCCCTATTGAGTTGAGGGAACTGAAGATTCAGCTTCAGGAATTGCTCGATAAGGGTTTTATTCGACCAAGGGTTTTATTCGACCGAGTGTTTCTCCTTGGGGCGCTCCGATCTTGTTTGTGAAGAAGAAGGATGGTACCTTAAGATTGTGTATTAATTACACTTAATAAGGTGACAGTGAAGAATCATTATCCATTGCCTCAGATAGATGATTTGTTTGATCAGTTGAGAGGGGCCACTATGTTTGAAGATTGATTTGAGATCGAGGTACCATCAGTTGAGAGTTAGAGAGTCGGATGTGCCTAAGACTACTTTTAGGACTCGATATGGTCACTATGAGTTTCTAGTGATGCCATTTGGGTTGACTAATGCTCCAGCAGTTTTTATGGATCTGATGAACCGAATCTCTCATCCTTATTTGGATCAGTTTGTAGTGGTTTTTATTGATGACATTTTGTGTACTCTCCGACTAGAGAGGATCATGACCACCACTTACAGACAGTTCTGCAGACTTTGAGAGATCGGTGGTTATATGGTAAGCTCAGTAAGTGCGAGTTTTGGTTGAAGGAGATTGCCTTCTTAGGGCATATTATTTCGGTAGAGGGTATTTGGGTTGATCCAAAGAAGATTGAGGCAATGCTTGATTGGAAGCCACCTAAGAATGTCATTGAGATCTGCAGTTTCTTAAGGTCGGCTGGATATTATAGGAGGTTTGTCAAGGGGTTTTCTCTTATTGCAACCCTTTAACTAGATTTCTTCGTAACGATGTTCGATTTAAGTGGACTGATAGGTGTTAGAGTAGTTTTGAGAGGCTTAAGGCAATGCTTACTAAGGCTCCAGTTTTGACACAGCAAGCTCCAGGCAGACCATATGATATTTATAGTGATGATTTGCATAATGGTTTACGTTGTGTGCTTATGTAGGAGGGCAAAGTAGTTACTTATGCTTCTCGACAGCTTAAGCCACATGAGAAGAACTACCCTACCCATGATTTGGAGTTAGCAGCCATTGTGTTTGCCTTGTAGATTTGGAGGCATTTTTTGTTTGGAGAGAAATGCCACTTGTACACTGATCATAAGAGCCTTAAGTACCTACTTACTCAGAGAGAGCTTAACTTGAGGCAGCATAGATGGTTAGAGCTACTTAAGGACTATGATTTCACCATTGATTATCATCCACGTAGAGCTAATGTAGTGGCAGATGCACTTAATAGGAAGGCAATAGTTGCTTGTTGTGCTATGAACGCGCACTTATCTATGGCTAGAGGTGGTGCCCTTGTAGCAAAACTTATGATGAGACCTAGTCTACTTCAGCAAATCAGAGATGCACAGCTAAGTGATGGGACTATAACCGAGTGGAAAGACTTAGTTAGAGAGGGTAAGAAGAAGAGGTTTAAGATTAGAGATGACTATTTGTACTTTGGAGATCGAATTTGTGTGTTTAAGATCTCAGATTTGAGGAGAAGTATTTTAGAGGAAGCCCACAGTAGTTCATATTCGATGCATCTAGCCAGTAATAAAATGTATCAGGATTGGATGAGGCAGTATTGGTGGCCGGCTATAAAGAGGGACATTGCATATTTTGTGTCGTGATGCTTGATTTGTCAGTAGGTTAAGGTGGAGCATCAGGTCCCATTAGGTTTGCTACAACCTATCACTATTTTGGAGTGGAAATGGGATAGGATTACCATGGACTTCGTTGTTGGGTTGCCTACTACACCTGGGAAGAAAGATGCTATCTAGGTTATAGTTGACAGATTGACTAAGTCAACACACTTTCTTCTGGTTAGGACTGATTATACGTTGGAGCAATACGCAGAACTTTATATTGATGAGGTTGTGAGGCTACATGGAGTTCCTTCTTCCATTATCTCTAATAGAGATCCGAGGTTTTCCTCGAGATTCTGGAAGAAGTTACACAAGGCTCTGATGTTTCACCTTTGATCTCCAAATACATCCACCACTCAAACCTGCGTGTGACAGAAATTAGCATGCTGAGTATATCACTCAGTGGAGTTAAATCATTTATTTAAAATAATGAAGGTCACCTAAGCAACAAACTTAAAATATAATTTAAAATACTTAAATAAGATATAAAAATACCGAAGATGTACAAAAAAAAAATATTTCGAAAATCATAAATAAATTCCTTCCTAAGAATAATTCATAATTTGACAAATATAAGAAAAATTCCATAATTACAAATACATTCCTTTTCTTTCATAACATAATAGAATTATTCTTAGTTAAGCCTCATACGCATTCTGGAAGAAATATAACCAGATTCAATTATGTAAATATCTGAACAGAACGTGGTCAGTGAAAGCACTACCAGAATGTAAGCGCGTCCACTTACCAGAATGTAAGTGCATTCGCTTACTCAGAATTGCATCCAAAGCCTAGCATACGATCATAACTCATCACATAATAGAATGGCATTAAAGCTGAGCATGCTCAATAACTGAAATAACTTCATCTTAGTACATTTCAACCATACATACTTGAGCCCAAACAAATCTGTTCCTTTACAAATAGTCTTGTTTCTTATAAATAATTCGTCATCTTCTTCTTCTTCTTCTCCATCCATGCCATTTAATATTATTTTTCCCTCGGTTGATACCATTTATGACCCGTCCAAATAATATCATTTTAAGATCTAAAATTTTGGGGCGTTACATTATCAACTAATTCTTCTTCTTCTTCTTCTCCATCCACACCATTTTCTATTATTTTTCCCTCGGGTGATACCATTTATGACCCGTTTAAATAATATCATTTTAAGATCCAGAATTTTGGGCGTTACAGTATCAACTAATTCTTCTTCTTCTTCTTCTCCATTCACACCATTTTCTATTATTTTTCCCTCGGGTGATACCATTTATGACCCGTCCAAATAATATCATTTTAAGATTCGAAATTTTGGCCTTTACATTATCAACTAATTCATCATCTTCTTCTTCTTCTCCTTCTCCATCCACGCCATTTTCTTTTCTTCCTCTCCTCCATTTTCTCTCAATTTCTCTACTCACAAAACTACACCAAATCACTTGATGAAACCTTAAATTAGTAATTAGACCTTAAGAACTAAGCTAAAGGAGTGAGAATTGGAGACTATAACTAAGACTTTTGGAGAATCTCTACAAAACAAGTAAGTTATGGCCTTTGGATTTTGTAAATTAAAAAGTGAAATTCATAGCTTACACATGTAATTTATGCACTAAATCATGCTACATCTCTTTCTTTTGTCATTTCTTGATTTTAATGGTCATTTTTGCTACTTTGAAGAGGTTGTAGAACCATCCTGTAAAGGAAAGGAAAAGGCTAAGGAATAAAGCTTTCTAAGCTTATTCAAGCTTGTTTTCAAGGTTGGTGCACTAATATCTTCCTTCTCCTTTCACTTCTTTATGTTTTCAATTTTTAGGCTTTTCAATGAATTTTGAAGGTTTTGTGATTTTGTTGGGGAATTAGTTATTTAGTTGCTTTTATATGATTTTCCATGATTTCTATGCATGATGAAATGCTTGAATGGGAAGAGGAATACCTCCTTCCCCTTCTTCTATGCTTGGCCGAACCTCCTTAGGACGAAGGGCATAAGTTTTTGTTTCATGATTTTGCTTTCCTTTGATGTTTATGTGTTTTTGAATGGTCATTCTCTAGGTTAATGTGGTTTTTTTGAAAAGAAAACCTTTTTCCCTCCATTTGTAAGAGAGGTCGAACCTAGCTTGGTGAAAGGGCCTTGAGTTTTCTTTGATTTTCATGGTTGATTTTGACTCTAATGAGTTAGTTTATAAGTAATTTTAATGGTGGTTAAAACCACTACGTTGTATTCTAATGTTTAAGAAACTTTCAAGACTTAAAGAGAGCTTTAATTGAGTAAAAATGAGTTTTATGATTAATTATTGTTAAGCAATGATTTTATTAAGTAATTTTGATTTGGAATTAAAGATATTTGATGGAGGGAATCGTTCTCCCTTTATGTTCAAGAAAGGGCCAAATCACCTAATGGTGATAAGGCTTGGCTTATGCTTTCTTTTCTTTTCTTTAAGTTGGTTTTATGTATTTCATGATATATTGAGTATGTATATTTGAGAAGTATAAGTTTTGATAAGTATAAGTATAAAAATTGGATAATATTTTGAAGTTGTAAGTTAAGTTATCTAGCAGCATTGAGTTTTCTACTCAACGCGTTGATTTTTATCACGCGTAAGTTAAGAGCAATGGATGTTATTCGAAGACTGGAGGTGTAGCACCAGAGAAGGAAAATCTATTTTGAGTAGGACATATATAGTTTTTATTATGGCATGTATAAAAATATTGTAAGAGAATGAGTTGTATACAATTAAGTTGTAAATTAATGAAGTATGTAACTAATTAAGAAATGTCATTTTTATATGAATTCGAAGTGTATGATTATTAGTAATTGATTTTGAGAATGGATGACTTTATAATCTAATAGAACCTAAGACGGTTTGATGTTGATATTTAGAAGTGCTGCATAACTATTGTGTTGAATTGGAGTATTAGGGTTTGGAGGATCAAACATGTGGAAGTGCTTAGCTTTTCATTTGTCTGGCAAGTTTTATTTTTTAAGGAAACTCTTGCGAGTTTTCCGTATGAATTTGCTTAAACCTTTATTTTTAAAATTTATTACTTGCTTCCTTATGAAAACTTTGTCTCTTCTAATACATAATTTAGGATTATTAAAGTAAGATAAGATGGTGCTTCGGCACTGAATGTGATGCTTGTTGTCGAGTCCTCCGAGATTCAGAGGTGGGTGTTAAAAAGCCTTTTCCTAAAGCATGCAAGACCCGACATTGCCCCCACTATTCAAATCCTAAGACAAGCATTCATATGCAACCTAAACCTAAGCCTTGTCTTAGAAAGCACCCTATCTAAGCATAATATAAGTTAGTTCGAGAATGCTTACCTGAAGCAGGATTGGACTAGCGGACTAGATCCCCTCTACTCTGTAAGCTCGGTCGAGGCTCAAAATTGTCTCGCCCAAGGCCATACCGGTAATCCCGGCACCTCGCTCCATCTAAAGGACTAGGTCTGCCACCGTCAAATTCCCCTAGCCTACTTAACCAATTACTATGTCAGTGCTCACTAAGCAAAAAACCAAAGCTCGAGTCCTAAACCTCTAGTGCTCTATGTCAACAAACTTGAGTGGATCCAAATACCGTCCACTAGGCTAGATAAATCTACCCTATCCTCCACTATTAGCTCCTTAGCCTCTACCATAGAGAGACCTAGCATTCTCATGATGCTCTTGAGAAACCCGATCTCGATTGGTGCAACTACCAAAGCCCTTTCAGAACAACTATCCAATAAAGCCGCAAGCTCCTCATGTGTACCAAACCAAAACACATGAGCCTGTGGATACCATAAGTGCAGACATGCATCCAAAAAAGCCCGGTCTACCGGCAAGCCCCTCAACGCCACCAATGAATCCATATAATACCAGCTTAGATTAATCTTCTTGACCTTTATCAACCTCTTGGTCCATCTTTGCATACCATGATTGATGAATGGTGCCATTTTCTGCCAGAGTGTGACAAAATTTGGAAAATTCAAGCCCTGAGATGCAAAACGACATTGTTTTGAAGCCATAAATGAGGTATTTATGGGCTCCCAACTTCCACCCCAAAAGGCGACGGCATCGATCAAGCCTAAATTTGCGATGTCGCCAATCAGGCCTAAATTGGTGCTGATTAGCCTTAAAATGACATCGATATGGCTTGCATAAAGTGCCAAAATGGCACCATTATCAACATCATTGGCATCAGTACCAAGCACCACGGTGTCAATCTATTCACTAAAAGAAAAAAAGAGAAAGGAAGAGAGGGAGAAGAAAATAAAATCAAAATTCATTCTTCTCGAGTGAATATCGACATATTAGACTTGAGTTTCCCACAAACAGTCTCTTAAAACTTGAGTCGGACCATTAGAAGTGACATGTCATGCATCATGCATAAATACTTTTGCCTAAAACTAACCGTGATCTTCAAATCAAGGCATGTTCGAAAAGAAACAGGTAGTTAAGTATAAAATTCAACAAAATGCCCTTAAGACAAGGCAACTAGTGCCAAAATCAACTATAAATAGGGCGATTGATGCCAACACACAGAGACCAGGCGACCAGTACCATCCTACGAAAAATTTACAAGAGTTTCCCTTAAAAATGAAACTTGCCAAACAAATGAAAAATAGAGCACTTCCAAATATTTAACCTCTAAACTCCAATACTCGAAACAACACAATAGGGCACACAACACTTCTAAATATTCACATAAAGCCATCTTAGGTTCTAACATATTATAATGCCATCCATTCAAAGGATTAATTACTAATAATCATACACATAAAATTCACATAAAAATAATATTTCCTAGGTAACCATATACTTCATTAATCTACAAACTTAATGTGTACAACCCTTTACAATATTTTTGTACATGCCATAAATACATCCTAATACATATCCTACCCAAATTAAAGTTTTTTTTCTCTAATGCTACACCTCTGGTCTTCGAGTAGCACCCACTACTCTTAACCTGCGCGTGAAAAAAATCAACGCGTTGAGTATAACACTCAATGGTGCTAAATAACGTGATAATACAATAAATAAGGTTGCCTAAGCAACAAACTTAAAATATAATTTAAAATTCTTAATTCATATATAAAAATACCAAAGTATATAAATCAAAATAAAATATCCCAAGAATCATAAATAAGAACATCCTTAGAAATAAATTCATTGAATTGCTAGTATAATAAAAATATCTTAAGCGTAAAACCGTCATGAAACATATGTAAACTATAGTATGTCAAATATAAATAAAAATCCAACAATCACAAATATTTTCATAATCCTTAATAATAAAATGGAATTTATTCTTATTTGAGGGCTCATACATATACTTAGAGAAATATAATTAGATTTGATTTCAGAGATGTAGATTTGGCCTGTGAAAGCGCCGCCCAAAAGTAAGCCTATCCGCTTATTTAGAAGGCATCTAGAGCCTAACATATGATCATAGCATATAATATAACAGAGTGGCGTCGAAACCGAGCATGCTCATTTACCGGAATAAACCTCATCTTACCATATTTCAACCATGCATACTTGAGCACAAAACAAATCCATTTCTTCATAAAAATATCTTGTTCCTTATACATAATTTCTTTGCAAAACCTTTAACAATTTAAATAGTTATTATTGCAAAATCCTTAACTTACAACTTCATTAAAATGCCAAAGTCATACTTATGAAATTCAAAGCGTTTCTTTTTCAAAATATATACTTAAAACACAAATCAAAACTACTTAAGTAAACCTTAAAAGTATTACTTATAATCAAATGACCATAAATCCCTTCTTTCACTTTTTCAAAGCATCCTTTAAGTTGTGTAAAATTCATAATAAGCTTAAAACCAAATGTATAAAATACTATTCAAAAACATACTTATCAAACATCAATTATAAGTAAAATTAAGCATAAAAATCAAAGGAAAACTCAAGCCCCTTTCCCCCTTTATGCTTCAGTCTCTCTTAATAATGAGGGGAAAAGATTTTTCTTTTTAAATTAACCACATCAACTTAAAAAAAAAAAAAAAAAAACCATTCAAAAACACATTAACATCAAAAGAAAGCAAAAGCATGAAACAAAACTCAAGGCCCTTCCTCCTAAGAAGGTTCGGCCAACCGTGGATGAAGGGGAAGGAGATGTTTCCCATTTGCTTGGAAATCATGCCAAACCATACAAAAACAATCAAATAACAATTTTTCCCCAACATAATCACAAAATCTTCAAAATTCATTCAAAAACCTAAAAATTCCAAACTTTGAAATTTGAAAGGGAATAGGAAAATTAGGTGCACTAAACTTCTAAACAAGCTTACAAAACTCTATTCCTTAGCTTTCTCCTTTCCCTTTGAGGATTGTTCACCCACCTCTTCAAAGTAGCAAAAACATTAATTAAAATCAAGAAAAATGAAAAAGAAAGAGATGGAGCATGATTTAGTGCATATACTACATGTCTAAGCTATGGATTTCACTTATTAATTCACAAAATCAAAATTCACAACTTACTTGTTTTGAAGCTTTTCTCCAAAAGCCTTAGTTCTAGTCTCCTATTCCCACTCCTTTTGCTTAGGTATTAAGGTTTAATTACTAATTTAAGGTTTAATTAGGTGGTTTGGTGTAGTTTAGAGGTAGAGAAATTGAAAGAAAATGGAGAGAATGAGATAAGAGAGAGAGAGAGAGAGAGAGAGAGAGAGAGAGGCGCAAAAATGGGGAGGAGGAAGATGATGAAATAGTGTTGGATAAGTTTTGTTGACTTTAAGTGGCAAAGTCAGACTTGGTACCTAATTTTATGTCAAATGGATGACTAGGATTAAGTCTCTAGTATTCTCATCCAAGGGCTTTAAATATTCACCAAATAATTGTCCTCCAATTATTATTTAACTCCATCAATTTATTAAATTAACTTCATAAAAATAATTCCTCAATTTTTCCTTAATATACTACACTTGAAAACCCTATTCATTAAATACTTAAATTCTCCAAAAATATTCATGAGATATTTTCTACCCTTCTAAATCATTCAAATATGCTCTAAAAATATTAAATAAAATAATAGACATGCATAGTAATTTTTCCAGATTGAAATAATACCAAGTTCAAGACCGGTGGTACTATTCACAGACTGATAAATCACTATTATCGACATTGAAAAAATAGACTGTTACATTCACTTTAACATAATTTATGAAAAACACTTATTTTTTAAGAACATATAATTCCAAACCAAAATTTTGATAAAAGCAACTCATATATTCCTTACATTATTTTATAGGGGTACCTTTTAAAAACATAAAAGTTAGAAATATCATATTCATTAGATGATAAAATAACAACCTTATAAAATACTTTTTTGTATACGTATATCTTTACCTTAATTAAACATAAATAATATCATGAAAACCCAATCTTATATTCCTTACAACATTTGTATAGGGCTCATATACACTTAGGAGAAATATAAATAGATCAGATTCCATAATATATCATATTTGGCTTTAGGTCGCCAACCATATCATATTTGGCCTTAGCTCGCCAAGTATATTATCATAGCTTAATAAAATAATGACATCGAAGTCAAACATATCATGCTATATTTTCAACCAAAGCATTCAAGAGCCCAAAATCAATTTCTGTACATCTATATTTCTTAATAATCTTTTTCATCATAAATCATTTCACAACTTAAAATATTTTTACTTCAAATTCACTTAACTTACAACTTAGTAAACTTTCTTATTTTCATACTTTTGCATCAAAACTTACATTTTCAAAACATATACCTAACTTAAACATATTTTCCTCAACTTCATTAAAACTTACAACTTATAAAAATTTACCATTTTTCATACTTATACAAATCAAAGTTTATACTTACAAAATATTTACTTAACATAACTTAAGAGGCTTAGAAATCAAGTAAAAGAAATGAAAACAAGCCTTACCACCCTAGGGTGGTAAGGCCTCCATATATTCACAAAGGGAGGATGTATTCCTCTTTCAATTAATCTTAGTCTCAAAACCAAAAACACTTATATAAGTCATTAAAACCATTATTTATACTTATTTGATCATAAAATTCATTTTCCACAACTTAAACATTCTTTAAATTTTATCTCAAATCATGAAAACTAAAAATACAAGGTAGAGACTTTAACCACAATGCAATTACTTATCAATTATCACTTAAAGAGCATAAACAATCAAAGTAAACAAATGAAACTCAAGGCCCTTTCCCTATGGAAGATTCGACCTCTCTTAGATGATTTAGGAGGAAATATTTCCCTCTTCAAATAATCATAATTCCCAAGCCAAAAACACATAATAAAAAAATTAAAACCTTTACTTATAATCATTTAATCATAAAACCCTATTCACATAATTTAAACTTTCTTTAAGTTTTAACCAAAATCATACAACAAAAGCTTTGTACTAAATGTTTTCCCCAACAATAAAATCCGTCATAAACATTACTTTAAAACAGTAAAAATCATGAAATAGGAAAGTAAACTCTCTCCCCTTCACACCTTATGGTTTGGCCACTCTTAGCAAATGAAGGGAAATTTATTTTCTTTTGTAATCAATCAAATAAACATAACTATAAATGACCCAAGGACACATTAAAGCACTCAAAACTCATAAGCCTTAACAGTCATACAAAAATGCCAAATTCACAAAAATAGCAAAAATTCATAAAAACATAAAATGAAAGAGGTATAAGTGTTTATGAATACTAACCTCTTAAATCAAGTTTAAAGAAGCTTAGAAAACTCTATTCCTTAACCTTGCTCTTAGCTTTGGAGGAAGGTTCTCCAACCTTTGTCTTTATTGCAAATTCCAAATTCTTCGATTTTAATCACCAAACACCACTTCTTTAACTTAATTCTTCAAGTTTAATCACTAGTCTACGGTTTGATTTGGTTAATTTTATATAGCTTAGTGAGTAGAGAAATTCAAAGAAAAATGGTAGAGAGTGAGAGGAAGTTGGCATGAAAATGGAGAAGGGTAAAAATGTAACACCCACCGGCCAATCCCGAAGAACCAGACGACGGATGCCACATTCGGTGCCGGAGCACCGTCTTATGTCACTTATTAAAGCTAGATCCCAAATTAGAAGTGGTTAAATTTCCATAAGGTGGCAAGTAATTT
>CANUEP010025203.1:0-77045 GCA_947857235.1 Jatropha podagrica
AACCCTGCACAAAATTGGAAGAACGAGTATATGGCAAAAGATAGTGAAGCGGTGACCAAACATCAATCGAATCAGAATTTGGACTAGAATTAGGAGACGTTTGTAACGTAGGATATGGAAACTTAAATTCAACAAAATCAACATGTCTAGATATGTAAAGCTTATTTGTAACAGGATCATAACACTGAAAAGCACTTCTATTGACAGAATAACCCAAAAAGACACAAGGTGTTGAGCGTTTTTCTAATTTATTAGAATTGTATGGCCGAACCCAGGGGTAACACAAGCAGCTAAAGACCTTTAATTTGGTGTAATTCGGCTCTTTGTTATAAAGTTTAAAAAATGGTGATTGATTGTGAGGAATTAGAGTAGGCATTCGATTTATCAAATAAACTGCAGTATGAAACGCAAAAGACCAGAATTCAAGAGGTAAATCGGCCTGATGGAGAAGAGTTAACCCAGTTTCGACAATATGTCGATGTTGGCACTCAGCAATAGCATTGTGCTCAAGTGTACAGGGCGGGGTCAGAAAATGGGAAACACCATGTTCTTGTAAGAAACTCTTAAGGTGAAGAAACTCACCTCCATTATCAGAATACAAAGATCCAATTTTTATTTTAAAATGATTCTCAACCAAGGTTTTGAACACAGGAAAAATTACAGACACTTCAGATTTATGTTTCAAAGTATATAGCCAGACATATTTAGTATAGTGATCAACAAATATAAGATAATAAGACAAACCATCAATAGAAGTAACCGGTGCAGGTCCCCAAATATCGGAATAAATTAACTCCAAAGGAGCAGTACTAGACATGGACGAAATCGAAAAAGGATTTTTGTGCATTTTATTGCACTTACTTACAGGAATTGCAGAAAAAATTATTATTAGACACATACAAATTAAGGTGCTGTAACATAAGACGCAAAATAGGAGTGGCCGGATGACCAAACCGTTGATGCCATAAGGATGGTGAACGAGAAACAGTATGTAAAACACGACTCTGATTATTGCTGGAGACAGGCACTTGCTGCGGCCATTCATAGATTCCATTAACCGGTTTCCCTTCCACCAATCGCACCCTCGTGTTCAAATCCTTTACACAAAACATAAAAGGATTAAATGCAACCTCAACATTGTTAGCAGTACACAATTGATAAACAGAGATCAAATTTTTATCAAGAGCAGGAACACAAAGAACATTTTGTAACTGTAAAGGTTTTGTTTTAGTCAAAAGCAAAGCAGAACCTTTATGAGAGATAGAATGAGCTGTACCGTCACCAAGAACAACATCATCTGTTCCATCATATTCAGAATGAACAGCCATGTTTTGGACATCTTGAACCACATGCTGATTGGCCCCAGAATCCATTATCCAACGCAGATGAGCAGTAGAGTTTGTATTCACGCAATTGATTGTGATTGAGCAACAGGTTTGGCCGGCGACGAAGATCCCTCAAACAGCCAGGGAAGCAACTTTTTCAGTTTGTAACATTGCTTGGTAGTGTGTCCAAGGCGATCACAAAATTGACAAGACACCTTGCCTTTAGAATTCGAAGAATTCCGATTACCAGACCCAGTTCCAGATCCACCAGGCTTGGAATTATGAAAAGCAGAACATGGTCGATTCTAAAGTGAATTTATAGTCGTTGGAGCCACAACTGTGGTAGCTGAGTGAGATAAATGACTTTCGAAGTCAGTAAGTTTAGCATATAACTCATAAAAAGAGACATCATTGTCCCTAGCCCTAAGTGCCGCCGCAACTTCTTTGTAATCACTTGGTAAACCACGAAGAACATGAAGCAAGACTTCTCCCATAGAAACAGTCACACCTGCCAGTGCTAGCGTAGCAACTATAGTTTTAATATGCTGAAGATACTCAGTAGCAGTAGAACGACCCATCTTCGCATTGAACAAGGACTCTCTCAAGCTCATGATTCGAGCCTGAGATGGTTTGGCATACGTCTTCTCTAAAGTTCGCCACACAGAAAAAGATGTTTTTTCACCAATAACAAATGAAATTAATTCAGGTGAGAGAGATGCAATAAGTGCACTGCGCAAGAGTTGATCTTGATGCAGCCAGAACGGGTCTGTGGCAAGAGTGGCTAGAATTTCAGTTTCAACAAATTTCAACAGGTCATAGCCCACAAGCAACGAATACCACTGCCTATGCCAGGACTGATAATTAGTAGAGTTTAATTTGAGTGGTGCTTGAGCTGCAGAATTAATAGACACCAACTGGTTTTCTGCGTTTAGACTTAACACAGTTGTGGGTATCACAGGAGTACCAGGAGATGTTGTTGATGGAGAAGGAGACTTTGAAGAGTCATCACCCATTGCAACAAAGAAACTGAATTGATATAGAAAGAAAAACTAGTAATCAGAAAAGCTTAGAGAGCGGAAGGCTCTGATACCATAAGAGAAAAGGTTTCTGTATATGTTTGATTGAATGATATTTATAATATACAGCAGAATATATATACAAGTTATGGATTAGAATACACTCCTATATTTACGTAACATAAATCTATCTACACAACAGAATTTTTTCTTCTGTTTTAACTAGCTGGAACTTCATCCTTACCCAATATAAATAACAATAAAAAATATAATTGTAAAAATAAAAGAAATAAAAATAAAATAAAGCAATGAAAAATAATTCAAGCAATAATATTTGATGAAAATAAATCAAAGTTTAAAAGCTATAAGAGATTTTAACTTAATTTAATTCTATCCAATTTATTTTATTAGTTTGATAATCATTTTTAATTATTCAAGTGGAGAAAAAATCTTAAAATCACTAACAAGCTCTCCCGATGTATTGTTAGCTATTTTAACCCCATCTAATTACCTATCTCCCAATAGTGCAATCAAACATGAATTAAATTATTAAGTTTTATGGTTTGCTTAAGAATTTATAACCTAAAGTCATTAACTTATAAAAACCCCTATGAATCAAATCATATAGTTTTCGTATCAAGTTATTATTCCCATGTAATTTATTAACTTTTTCTTATCAAAAACCCTTTTTCGAATATTGATTAATGAAATAAATCAATCTAGGAAGAAAATCTATCTGGAAGCATTAAGTTCAATAATAAATTATATCATGAACAAGGGAAAACAAATCTAATATTATAGATTGAAATAAAAATTAAACTAAATCAAATCCTTAGTATGAAAGTTTAGTTCGACATAGTAATTAAATCAAACTCAATTAAATTTTAAAATAATTCCATAATCAATATGAATAATGAAAAGTAAAAACAAGATTGAGAGTTTAGAGATAAAAACTAGTCAATAAATAGCGTGAATGACTTTCCTGATTTTTTGCACAAACTTGAATGCTCGAGGTCTTAAAAGAAAGAAAACTAAGAAAAGAGTAGAACAAAGGTCTACGATCCAAGATTCGATAATCCTAATTGTTGTAGTTATCTCTTTTTATATAGACTTTGTAGGGTGACTTCAAATTCAATTGGAAAATAGAATCTCTAATGAGTCTTCTATAGCATGAGCGTGCTATGTAGCATAGTTTGGGCGTACTAGACAATAAGTCTCCAAGACATTTTCCTTTGAGTTTAGCACGACAGTGCTATTCTACACAGTCAGGGCGTGCCAAATTTTGAGAGTTTTGCTGCTTTTCTGTATTTTCAATTAGTTTCTATAAAAATCTTATAAAATTACTCAAGATTAAGTGAAATGTGATTCAAAAAAGTTTTAACTAAGAATATGAATAGAACTAAATATAAATAAATTAAAATAATTAACAACTGCTAAAAATCTTAATAAAAACTATAGAAAAATACTATAAAAATAACATCTATCATTATTCTTTGTAAAATGATTATCCAGTTCTTGAAGTTGTAAGTCTTAAACTGAATAGAACAGTGCAATTTGATAATGATGCATATTGATTTAACTTTTAGAGCCTTATATAACGATTTTTCTGAAATTACAAAAAAATCTTTCATTCTTAGAATTATGATACTTTATTCTTTACAAAATAGAGATATTTCATCCATTAAAGAATTTTAATAATCATTTCTTATGGTTGTTGTCTTTGTTTTGAATCTTAACTAATATTATTGCTTGACAATATCTTAATAATTTCTTTGTAATGCCTTATTCTTGATTGAACTACTCCAGACTCAACTATTAAGGATAACTTATGTGTGATTCCTAGCATCATTCTAATCAAGTGCATGTTAATCTTAATAAAATACTAGCTTTCCCTATTTGCTAAGAACTTAGATAATCTTCATTAACTTTTTCAAGAACATCAATAACATATTAAAACAAGATAATAAGTTTATCAATATAGCATAATGAGAACCCCAACGTGTATCGCTCGGTCTCTTAAGACTCCTTTCTTGATTTACGCCACAACCACTCGTTCTTTCACCACGGCCATAGCTACATTCATCTTCTTAGCTTAACTATCTTGGAGGATATCTTGACACTTACATGAAGCTCTAGTGATATTTAGTAAATTAGAAACAATGGTAAAAGATAATGCAATAAAACTATCATTCTTTGCAATAGTCACAAATGTTAAAATTGACGTTGATGAACAAAATAATGAACATAGAACGTAAACTCATTATCCTTCATTATCAAGATTTTTAAGCCATAAAATTCATCCCTTATGTTATTAGCTCCATCATATCCTTGTCCATGTAGCTTTGATAAAGTCAATGAATAAGAATTCATTGAATTCAATACTTAGCAAATAAGAATTCAATTGCTTCTTTAAGTGGTAAGACACTTGCATCGTGAACATAGACAACGTCAAGAAAATGCTCAACCACATGATCTTTTTAAGTAACAAATGCAAAGTTATACCCATTTGTTCTTTTTCAAACACTTTACAAGATTCATTAATGTAGATCCCAAATGACAATATCCAAAGGGGGATGAATTGATATTTTTAAAATTTTATACTTTTTGAGAAATTCTGAAAATACAGAAGAAGTAACACAGTACTCAAGTAATATTCATATTACAAAGATCAACATATCATTTAAATATTTAAACAATTCATCATTGTTGACAAAATATCTCATCTGAACCTATCATTGAGTTTGACTCATTGAAACAAAGTTGCTTTGATTTTTGAAGTTAGTTTCTCTTTAAAGCAACATAAAAAATCAAATAAACACAATGCATCGTCTAGAGTAGATTTATAATTAGTTCATCATGCATATCATGTAATCAAGTGAGTGAATGTGTGATTTATAAATTAAATCATAAAGAGAAATGAGAGAAGAGAAGCCAACAAAATCAATTTAGTTTATTCAGTACTTCTCACGATTACATACATTGCTCAAGAAATTATCTTGAGATCTTCCACTCTCATACTCTTTTCAAATGTGAGAGCAAAGCCAAGTGCAATGGAAATAACTCTAACACTAGAACTAGCCATATCCCACAAGTTTTTTGCAAATAATAATCAAACTTAAAAGCTTTGTTTTTACTTAAATGCTTGAATACCCATTCATCAAAAGCTTCAAACAAGCTTTTCTCATAAGATTTTGAATTTAAAGTTTCTTTATTTTATTCTAGATTTACAAAACTTATAATCGAAAGAGTGTTATGTCCATTTAAGCTTAAGAAAGAGTTTTTAAAATATTTTTTGAAACACATTTGAAAATCTCTATGACACCCTAAGCGAATTCTACATTGGCCAAGCACAAGATGGAAGTAATGTATATAAGAAAGGATAAACTCTAGACCAGCAAGATGCGTTTGGGGCTATGAGGTGATTCAAGCCCAGGAACAAATCCGTGTGGGCTATGCTTAAAACAAATAATATCTTGCTAGATCTGGGATGTTATAGACTTGATATCAGAGTCAAGCCTTGTCCCTATGTCTGGTGGTGGTGCAAATCTCAGTGAGGATGTTGAGTCCCTGAGGGGTGAATGTGACACTTTAGGCGAATTTCACATCAACTTGGCACACGGTACGCTAAGGAAGGACAATTCTTAGACCAGTAGGATGAGGTGATTATAGCCCATGAATATGGGCAGAGCCCAAAACACATAATATCTTGCTAGAGAAGAAAGAGATAAACAAATAGAACTAAGTAGGTCGAAGTTGGATTTCAAATGAACAAAAATTTCCTTTAAAAATCTTTTATATCACCTAATTTAAATTTGAACTGAAATTCTTTTGATTATTTTTATTGAAAAACTATAATAAATTTTTTTTTTTTATTTAAGCTTGAATAGACACATTTAGTCTTTCTATTTTAAGAAAAGACAACTTAATTCTAAATAAATATCTAAGACACTAACTATATGATCTTCAAATCAATCTTCAAGTTGCCTTAATTCTTGATCTTTATCGAAAACAACATTACTAATAGATTCATTGATCAATAAGAAATTAAAAAAGTTCCAGAAAGTCATCTTAATTGCTACCACAAAAGGAACAGTGAAAGACAGTACATTCACAATTTCACATTAAGAAAATCCTTTTCCTAATTAAGACTTAAGAATAACTAATTAAACCATAGAAGTCAACGGTTTAACACACTAACTTTTTTCAAAAAATGACAAAATTTAATATTATTAAAGCTCATGGAATATATAATTATATTTAAGTCAATAATGATTTTTCTTTTTTTATGAATAAAGTCAATTATGATTGTTGAGTAAGGCCATGTGCCAATATTCGTAACTGTCTTTCAGAAAAAAAAAAAATTCCAATGCAAAATTCAACGCTAATCATCTCGTCTTAGTACTGAATTAGTCTAATTATTTTATTAGATTGAGAGATTAATTTATCACATAAAAAAGATAGCCGTTAAAATTGTAGATTTAATTATAAATTAATATTGTATTCGCATATTGTGTTGTGTGAAATATTCAATTTTTTTACTTTAATGGAATATTAATGATAATATAATTTTATTAGTTATTGAAAACCCAAAAACACTATCAATATATGCTCCATTAATATTTAAACATAAAGAAAATTAACCTATGAATTGTGGTTCGATCTCTATTAGACACATTTGTAAGGAGGGGTGAAGAGTTTTAACCGTGACTAAGTCTGAGTCTTATAAAATAATAAAAAATTAAAAATAAAAAGGTAAAAAAAAAATGTACATGAGAAAGTAATTACTTTTAAATTTAAAAATATTAATGATATTAATTTCATTATAATTCATATAGATATTAATTCTATTATAATTTTAGTTGTATATTATATTAATGATATTATTAATTTCATTTATTGTTAAAAAATTAATATATTTGATTACTTATTACAAAAGAAGTTGAAACGTTTTTAAAATATTATTAATGATATTACTTTGACTTTATCAATATCTATAAATGATAACAAAAATAATATCTTTTAAATGAAAAAGACAAATTCCAACTAAGGAAGCTGATATTTTTTTTTTAATATTGCTGACTTCAATCTTCTTTCTTGCTTGATTCCCTTTTTTCTTTTTAGAAACTCTCTCTTTACATTTTCACTTAATAATAAAAAAAGAAAAAAAATTTAATTCTGGACGTTGATCTTAATTTCGACAAAAGAACTTAGACCTAAATTTTTAATAACAAGGTAATTTTTTATTTTACATTACATAACGTTGTGAAAATTGTTCGAGCTTTTATGTATTTATAGATAGATTTTGACTCAAAATTCTAATAGTATTTGGTCATATAAAATGACAAAATTTGAATCCAAAACGGTATTCTTCAAAGTAAATTGTAATAAGAAAACAAAAGAGGCAAAGTGGATGGGATATATATATACATATATATGACAAAAAAAGACTACAAATGACATGAAACAAAGAAGTTTCCCAAAAACGAGTTTATAGTATGACCTAAGCATATGCCAACAAAATTGAAACAGTCAATAAAAGAAAAGAGAAGAGAAAAAGGCATTTGGTTATTAGGCTATCAAATAAATGCCCAAAGGCTGTTTGCATATGTGGCCTTCAAAGTCTGCACGTAGCATACCATAAAGGAAAAGCAAAGCCCCGCTTTTCCACTTCTATTTGTCGGGACATTTCCTACTTTGCATTTAATATTATTATTGTTTCTTATTACATTCTCACTCGGTTTCAAACCCTTTATATTAATTTTTTTGGATTTATTTCTTTAATTTAAATTAAGAATAACTCATATTAGTTTATTAATTTCCCTAATTAGTTCAATTGGCTTTCATAAATATAATTTGGTTTTAGTTTATAATTTTAGACTTAATTGAATTCGAATTTATTATAAATATGGTTTAAATTTAGACGTATATATATGTACACTAAAATATAGTCGGTAATAAGTATATTACTGACAATAAATTCAAGTTTGAATCTCTTTTGCCTAATACTTAACCGAATTACTTAATTTTTACTAAACTGAATTAATTTTTTATTCAAATTTAACTGAACAATTTTAATCGAATTAATTTTGATCATTAACCGAACAAAAATTAAAAAATAAAAACTTAATTAACCAACTGAATTACCAAAATTTATGATTAACCGAAATAAAAATTTAACTAAAATTATTAATTACTATTTAATTAAAACTAAAATATTTTTAATTTTTAATTTATTATCTACTTAATCAAAACGATGTAGTTTTGAGAGTCGATTAATTTGATTAATTCGGTTAAAATTAAGTTTTAACCAAACTTTTAACCAATCACCAAAATTTTAATTTTCTTTTTTCTTCTAATGAGAAAAAAATTTTAATTTTCTATAAATGAACTTTTAACGAAACATTTATTTAGCAAATTCAATTTACCGAATTAATCAAATTAATTAAATTCATCAAATTAGCCAGACTGAATGCTCGCCCCTAATCCTCACTAGCCGATCCAGCAATTTCACACACTCTGAGTGTGTTGCCTGTTTTCTTCATGGAATCATCACTTTTCCTTTATTTTTAAGCCCCATTGTTTCTTGTTGATTTATTTAGTAATTTCCTAATAAAATTCCTAAACAATACCTCTTAAAAAAAGCTCAAAATTATTAAGGAAACTCAATGAGGAATTAGAACAAAGTATAAATAAAAACTACCTAATCTAATCTACTAAATATCATAATAAAAAAATAAAATTAAGTATAAAAATAAATTTATCATAGCGCTTATATTGGTGTTTTGAGTTTGAAAAGTCAAATTATGAAACGTTACTTCGTACAATATTTGATAAAATGCTAGTAAAATACCTGACAGCTACTAGGATGGGTAACAATTCCTAAAATAACTAAGTTTACTCAACAAGACGCTGGTATCCATAAAAGGAATAAAGTCCTTACTTTGATCTTGTTTAATTTGAATTCAATTTCTTACTATTCTTGTAATTTTCCAGTTCACATTAAATTTGATCTTGTTTAAAGTTGTATAGTCCAAAATTTAAATCTTTGAACGTAGTGAGTAGCATGTTCAATTAGATCTTTGAAAAATAAAGATTTGATCCAGGAACTTAAAATAATAAGATTCAATTAGAACCTTAGGGAAATAAAGTAAACACAACTCGATTAAAGAGAATTCTAAAATTACAATTGATAGATTTAATGCGATTTTAGAAGGTGTGTATTTCAAGCTACATAAAAGCCAGGCAGATCAGGAGGGTAAAGAAATCTTTGAATGAAAAATCAGAAAGAGGAAAACATATCAAAATCTCAAGGAACCTCTGAGAAAAGGAAGGTTTCAATATTGTAGAATTTGTAAGAAGACAAATCATTTAAAAAGAGACTAATGACATAAAGTAGACCTTTAAATACAATGAAAATTTTATAATAAATACATCCATATTGAAAGATATTGTAGACCAAATTAGAGTCAAAACAACTATCAACCTCCTCAAAAGCCCATGAGTCTTCAAATTCATTTGAGGAATTGTAACTTAAAATTTCTACAAATGAATCATGAGTACAAGTTTGGTGCACCACAATTGACTTTTTAATAACCAAAATTTGATCCCAATCCTAGTAACCATCTTTATCTACATGCACATTTCAGCTTAAAATTACCTTCTAAAGTTGATATTACAATACATAAAACCAAACGCCTTTAAATGTTTTGCAAAAGGTTTTCTTCTAGACCATGCCTTATATGGTTTTCTATCATCATCTGACCTTGTAGGCATTATGGAGAGAGCTAATGTTGTGCGGGTTTCAAATGGGCTGGTGGTGTGAATACGGCTGAACTCGGATCTATTGATGGTTTGGATATGGTTGCTAGGGTTCATTTCTCTATAGGCTACATATGTGATGTTGCTTCAATTGACCTGGATCTACCCTCTGTTGGTCAGGTGATCCCATTCTTACAATCTGCGCATGCCGATCTTGCTGCATCTATGTCAGTTGTGCTTGTGGCTCTAGAATCTCAAGTCACTGATACTGGCAGTAGTAAGCGACATTGGAGTAGATGCCCACATCGTCTGGTGTAAGCTCACTTTGCACTTGCTCAGTTCTAGTTTGCCTTTGTTTATATTATTTTCCGTGGATTTAAAATAATAATATATAATTACGGTGGAGCTCTTAAAAGGAGTTTTCACACTCATGTTTAAGAGATTCAATATGTTTATAATCTTAATATTTTAATTGTTGTGGAGCCTCGAATTGTTGGTACTGAGGTTGCTACAATTGTCAAAAATCTTGGTTATTCTTATTTTGGTCTTTCTCATCCTCTAGGCTTTGCTAGCAGTGTATGGATTTTCTGGCAAAATAATATTGTTAGTATTAAAGTTTTTTGAATGGATAGGCAATTTGTTCATAGTAGTGCCTCTATGTTTGGGGGTCAACTTTAGATTCTTACAATAGTTTATGCTAGCCCTATTAGAAATGAAAAGATATTTTTTGGGACCATATGTATGATATTGCGGCTGATATGGTTGCTTCTTGGTTGTTATTTGCTAATTTTAATGAACTTACCTCTTGTGCTCTTCATACTTCGAATTTGGGGTGTAGATTTCTTAAGGTGTCGATGTGAACCCTTCTTCGAACTATTTCAAGTCACTTTCCTTTAATGCTGGCTTCTATAGGTTTTTCTCCTTTACTTTCTATTAAACTATTCAGATTTGAGGTGGCTTGGTCTACTAGGGAGGATTTTTCTTCTATTGTTGCTTTTTCTTGGGCTCTTCCCTATGCTTTTTATTTCTAAGGTGTTGTCTAATATGCAGGATAAGGCAACTCAATGGAATAAAGAGGTTTTTGGTAATGTTCATTATAATAAGAGAGTTCTGGTACCCATGCTTAATGGTGTCCAAAGAGTGCTTCAAAACTATGTCACTACTCATTTGCTTTAACTTGAAAAAGATCTTTTGCATTGATATGATCTTATTTTACAGCAAAAGGGTGTTTTCTGGTTTCAAAAATTGCGATCCTCTTGGCTTTCTAGTGGGGATCGGTGTGTGAAGTTTTATCATGTTGTTATTAAAGCTCGCAGAAAATAGAATAAAATTGAATGTTTAAAGAATGAGGTAGGTGGTTGGGTTACTAATCCGAATGTGTTGAAGAATTTAGCTTTGGATTATGATAAAGGCTTATTCGCTAATGATGTTCAGGCTAGTTTTTCGGGTCTTTCTAATGTTATTTTTCCTTGTTTACCTATGGAGATTGTTGAAGCTATGTTATTTCATGTCACTCGAGATGGGTTTTGGCAGGCTGTCTCGGATATGGATCTGTATAAAGCTCTAGGGTTGCATGGGTTTCGACCTTTCTTATTTAAAAAGTACTAGGATATTATTTGAAAGGAGTGGTGGCTTTTGTTTCTGATTCTTTTGCATCGAGCTCCATTCTATAGTAGTTATCCTTAAGATCCAGTTTATTTCACAATTTTGTCCAATCACTCTTTATAATGTTTTATACAAAGTTATGATGAAACTTCTTACTAATCGACTAAAACCCTTTATAAGTAGTCTGATTTGTCTGTTTTAGAGTAGCTTTATCCTGGGTCATACTA
Organism: Jatropha podagrica; assembly: GCA_947857235.1. NCBI lineage: Eukaryota > Viridiplantae > Streptophyta > Magnoliopsida > Malpighiales > Euphorbiaceae > Jatropha > Jatropha podagrica. The sequence goes on from CANUEP010025203.1 coordinate 11,932, forward strand.
CAATTGATAATGTGATTATTGCTGAAGAGTTGTTCCATACCTTCCTTCAGTTTAAAAGTAAGGTGGGTCATTTTGCTTTGAAGGTTGATCTTGAAACGGTTTATGATCGTGTTAATTGGGACTATCTTTATTTTATTTTGCTTGCTTTTGGCTTTGTTGCTTTATGGGTGAATTTGATAATGAATTCTCAACTTTCATTTTTTGTTTTATAGAATGGGAGCTCTTCTAATCCTTTTTCGCTCTCTCATGGCTTACAGCAGGGGGCCTTACTTTCACTGTATTTATTTGTTCCCTGTATGGAAGGTCTTTCGCTCGTGCTTCAGTAGCATGTTCTCTCTAAAAAATGGATTTCAACTAGAGCTTTAAGAGGTGGCCTTCTTATAAGCCATCTGTTATTTGCTGATGACCTTATAATTTTTGAAAAGGCTTTTCTCAAGCAAGGGAAGATTGTGCATGATGCATTATACGCTTTCTATTCTTGTAGTGGGCAGAAGGCTAATCTTGCTAAATTAGAATTTTTTTTCTCTAAATTTATTTATTGTACTATGAAGAATAGTTGTTTCAACAGTTGTTGGGAGGTTTTTGTTACTTTGGATTTAGGTATATAATTAAGGGTTTCACTTCTTGATGGGCATGCTACTACTGCTCATTATAATAAATTATTCATACTGTTGAGTCTCGACTTTCTAATTAGCGATCTAAATTATTGAGCCCGACAAGGATATGCTTATTAAATCTTGTATCTCCTCTTTGCCTATGTATTCTATGCAAACAATTAGGTTGACATATACTCTTTGTGGGATGATGGATAAGCTTTCGAGGAATTTTTATTAGGATTCATCTTAGGCTCATAAGCAGATTCATAATATTGTTCATTATAATAATATTGTTCATAATGTTGAGTCCTAGCTTTTTAATTGGTGATCTAAATTATTGAGCCCGACAGACAATGAGGTGCTTATTAAATCTTCTATCTCCTCTTTGACTATGTATTCTATGCAAACAGTTTGGTTGCCATATGCTATTTATGGGATGATGGATAAGCTTTTGAGGAATTTTTATTAGGATTCATCTCAAGCTTATAGGTGGATTGATTTGCTTGGTTGGAAGATGCTTATTAAGCCTAAATGGTATGGTGGTCTTGATTTAAAGAGTACTCGTTTGCTTAATGTGGCTATGTTAGGCAAATCGGGTTGGAGGCTCTATTGAATGAAGATTTTTCTTCATAAGTACTACTAGGGTGTTTCCTTTTGTCCTCGGTGAAGTGGGACTACTCTAGTTTGTTGGTGACGGGTAGCAAATTAGCTTGTGGTTTGATAATTGGTTACCTGTAGGAACTTTGATTGATTTGGTTAATGATGTTATTGTGGGTGAGGAGCATTATCGTGTGTCATCTATTATTCGGGAGGGTTCTTGTAACAGTCCATTTTTTCGTATTATTTTTCAGTGTCGATAATAGTGATTTACCAGTCTGTGAATAATACCATCGGTCTGGGACTTAGTATTATTTTGGTCTAGAAAAATTACTATGTGTGTCTAATATTTTATTTAATATTTTTTGGAGCATATTTGCATGATTTAGGCAGGTAGAAAATATTTCATGAATATTTTTAGAGAATTAAGGGATTTAATGAATATTGATTTTTAGTGTAGTATATTAAGGAATAATTGATGAATTATTTTTGTGGAATTTATTTAATTAATTGGTGGAGTTAAATAATAATTAGAGGAGAATTATTTAAGGAATATTTAGAGCCATTGGATGAGGATACCTTGACTTGATCATAGCCACTCATTTGGCATAAAATGAAGAAGTCAAGTTTGATTTTTCTACTTAAATTACCATTCACCAAGCAACACCTTCTCTTTCTTCTTCCTCTCCACTCCTCCACGCCATTTTCTTCTTCTTCTTCTTCTCATCCATTTTCTTCAATTTCTTACCTCTAAACTACCATTAAACTATCAAATTAAATCAAAGTATAGTGATTAACCCTTAAAAATTAATTATAAAGAGTAGAAATTTGGAGTCTTTAAGCTTGGAATTTGAAGTTACCATTGGAGCAAGTAAGTTGTGAATTTTAAGTTTTGAGAATTAATGAGTAGAATTCATGGTTAGGACTTGTAATTGATGCATTAAATCATGCTCTATCCATTTCTTTTGTTAATTTTTTATTTTAATATGCATTTTTTCTACTTTGAAGAGGTTGGTGAACCCTCTTTAAAAGGAAAGGAGAAAGCCAACGATTGAGGCTTTCCAAGCTTCTTTAAGCTTGTTTAAGAGGTTCGTGCACTATTATTTCAATTCCCCTTTCATTTTCTTTAAGTTTCAATCTTTAGGTTTTTAAATGATTTTTGAAGATTTTGTGTTTTTGTTGGAGAATTGGTTAATTGCTTGTTTTCATATGATTTTTCATGATTTCTAAGCATGATGAGATGTTTGAATGGGAAGAGGAACATCTCCTTTCCCCTTCCCCATGTTTGGCTGAACCTCCTTAGGAGGAAGGGCTTTGAATTTCTTTTGATTTTCTTGCTTAATTTGGACTTTAATGAGTTAATTAATAAGTAAAATAATGATGGTTAAAACCTCTTCCTTGAGTTTCAATGTTTAAGAAATTTACAAGACTTAAAGAAAGCTTGAAATATGCAAAAAATGAGTTTTAAGACTAAATGTGTTTAAGTAAATGATTTAATGTTTTAATTAAGCCTTTTAAGCTTGAAAAGTGGTACTTGGTGGAAGGGGAACACCTTCCCCTTTCTTGACATAAAGAGCCCGAACCACCCTAGGATGGTAAGGCATGTTATGTTTTCTTTAAACGTTTGATTTTAAGGTATTTTAAGCTATGTATATGGAGGCAATATGAAAGTAAGGTTTTTGTTTGAAATATGAATTGATTATGTTGAATTTTACAAGTTGTAAGTTAAGAAATTTTGAAATAATAATAACTAAGTTAAGAGGTGTTTTACTAAGGAACTATTTATAAGAAATAAGACTATTTGTAAAGGAAATGACTTGTTTTGACTCAAGTAAGTATGGTTGAAATGTACTAAGATGAAGTTATTTTGGTTATGAGCATGCTCGGCATTGATGCCATTCTATTATGTGATAAGTTATGATCATATGCTAGACTTTGGATGTCATTCTAGTAGGCGGACGCGCTTACATTCGGGTAGACGGATGCGCTTACATTTTGGTGGTGCTTTCACAGACCACATTCGGGTGGCGCTTTCATAGGCCATATTCTGGTGGTGCTTCTACAGACTACATTTTGTTTGGACATTTATGTAACTGAATCTGGTTATATTTCTTCCAGAATATGTATGAGCCTTGATTAAGAATGATTTGGTTCTATTATGAAAGAAAAGGAAATATATTTGTAAATATGAAAATTTTCTTACTTTGTCAAATCTTGAATTTATTTCTAAGGATGAACACTTTATATACTTTTATGATTTTGTTAACTTATGGTTAAGTTTTTTTATAATTTATATTTTAAGTATTTTTAATATAATGGAAACTTTATGATTTATCTTTGAGCATTTTTATATGAAATATATTTAAGTACTATATTTAATACCATTGAGTCTTCCACTCAGCACGTGATGAGCGTTGGGTGTTACTTGAAGATCAAACGCGTAGCATAAGAGAAAAAGCATATTTTTAGGTAGGACATGTATTGAGATGTAAATTATGACATGTATAGAAATATTGTATAAAATTTGAGGTTGTAAATATTGAGTTGTAAATTAATGAGATTTGAGATTATTTATAATACTTTATCTATATAAGCATTTAATGTGATTGACCATTAGCAATTATCTCATTGAATTGATGGTATTATGTTAAGGTAGATTCTAAGATGAATGATATGATTTTATAAAAGTACTGCGTGATCTGTTGTATTGATTTGGGGTTTTGGGAGTTTGGAGGAATAAATATTGGAAGTGTAATTATTTTCTTTGTGTGGCAAGTTGATTTTTAGAAGAAATTCTTGCGAATTTTTCCTAGGAATTTCCCTAAAACTTTTATTTTTTTTATTATTTTTTATTAATTACTTGTCTCTTTGTGAAAACTTAACTACTTCTAATATATCATTTGGATTATTAAGTAAGATAAGACGGTGCTTCGGCACCGAATGTAGCATTCGTCGTCTGGTCATCCGGGATTGGACGGTGGGTGTTACAGTTCTTGAAATTTTTTTGCTTTAAGAACTACTATTCTGAAGACCGTTAAAATTCACATCAAAGTGGTTCCTCTTGCTTCAATGGTTCCCTTATCTGATTTGAGGATTTGGGCATTCTCTCCTAAGAGTGAATATGTGGTACCTGCTTCTTATTCTGCTCTTTTATTTGGGAAATTTCATTAGGAAGGTTTACTTGGTTCCTTTTCATGGGTCTGGAAGGTGTATGGGTTGCTTTGAATCATTTTATTTAGTTGATCATTTATATATGTATTCTTACTAATGAGTTTCATTTTTTCCATGCTCTTTCTCATTTCTTTTTTGTGTGGCACTTGTAATGTGGATAGTAAAAATCAGTTTCATTTGTTTCGGGATTGTTCGGATACTAAGCTTTGGTGGCAGACTTGGCAGGTTCCTAACAATTTTTTTATTGAATTGGTGGGTATGGAAAGTGTGGAATTGGTGCATTTTTCAGGATGAGTGTTTGTCTTTTTCTCAATTGACACATTGTGTGTATGAAGTGGCCATGGATATCATGCTTTCTGTTTCTTCTTCTCTAGTTAAGGCTATCAATAGGACTCATGTGGCTTGGAGAGGGTTGGGTGAAACTTAATTGTGATGAGAGTAGTCTGTCTAATCCTGGTTTGACTGGCGGTCTCTTTCGGGATAGTGGTAATACATGGTCGGGAGATTTTTCCATTAATGTTGGTTTCATTATATTTTAGTATGACAATTATTGGCTATCCGGGCTGGTCTTTGTTTGGGTTCGGATCGTGATATGCGTTTCTTATTGTGGAGACAGATAGTTTAGAGGCTGTTTGATTGGTTGACTCTATTTTGCCTGTCTCTCATCCATTGACAACTATTGCTTTTGACATCTAGATATTGCTGCACAGGAATTGGAATTGTTCTTTACATCATGTTTTTTCATCTGAAGAACTTTACATGGATCATTTGGTGAGGATGGGTCATTTTCTATCATCCTTTCTACCTGTATTGGATGTTGGCCCTGCTTCTATTTCTTTGATTCTTCAGATTGGCATTAGTTTCTTGAAATATTTCTTTGCTCTTTCCTTGTTAAAAAGAAAAAAACTCAAATTCTATTGATCTAAATTTACAGTGACCAATTAGATTCAACCAATTGAAATAATTGATGAACCATTATGGTAAGCCCGGGCAACTCCCTTAATATAGGGGCCAACTTCTAAGTTCTAAGGATAGAGAACTAACCAACACTGTATTTAACATTATTAAGTTATTTAAATATAAGGTTTTAATATAAAGTAGTGGTTAGAAATAATATTAAAAATAATATGTGAAGGCATCAAATGAGAGGCCAGATTAGGGTTTTAAGGGATTGTGTTAGAACACCAAAATATTCTTCATTTTGTCACACTTTGTCGGTTGTACCTTTTGTTTATTCTATTCCCTTTCCTTTCTTTTCTTTTCTTTTCTTTCTTTCTTTCTTTAAAACATTTCACATTAATTTAGATCATCAATGAATAAAAGCTTTAGGATCCCCATCTTACGTCACCATGTCCTGCCTTTTGTTTATTGGTCTTTGGTGGACCTTTTTCCTCTTTATTTGTTTATTTTTCCATAAATGTTTGGATAATTTTTCTTTCTTTCTTTCTTTTCTTTGTCTTTCCATAACTGGTGCTAATATTTGCTGGTATATATTGGAATAAATGTTTTGATTTTTTTTTCTCTTTTAAGTAAAATTGAAGGTTCGATATTTGTAAATAGAGCAAATACTCATTTGGAAATATTTATCTTCTCAGATAGACTGATCCAGTGCGAATGGAATATGATTGGACTGAAAATTTCAAAGATTAAATAGTAAGTAATTTGTCCAAAAATGTTTTTAATGCGAAGGTAAGGTATCAAGTTGGAAAATGGGTTCTTTCCATGTAATATGGAAACTTTATAAAAGAAGCACACACCAAAACAAATACTTCCCTTTGTTTTTCACACTTTGATTGAGGAACGCCTCATACTTGTCTTTTGGTCAACATGTTGATACCGACATAGTTCCTTGAGTTATTACGTTGGGCTTAAAAAGCCCATTGGTATGGATTAATCATGGGCATGAGGTTTGCTTTTAATATTTTAAATATTTATCAAATTTATATAATAATTATATCTGTATTGAAGATGATATCTCTAATATTAATTTAGGTTTCGATAAAATTGATTTTTTAAATATAAGTGAAAATAAAAATAAAAATAAAAATATTTTTATAGGACAGATGTGAGTGCAGGATAAATATTAAAAAATATATATATAAAAAAATCAGTAACAGTTTAAAAGTTTAAATATATGACGTATGATGTGAAAGCAAATAAAATTATCACTTAAAAACAAAAAAAAAGGACTGGATTTTCTTAACGGTGGGAGAATATACTTGTTGAACTTTGACCAGTATTTAGACAGTGATGTTGTTAGGCGAAGACCATGACTTCAAACCCTTATCTTTTGGGCTTGAAAAAGTCCAAAATCAAAAGAAAACATTTCGATATGATTGATATATTCCGTCCATAGAATCTTGGCCAAGCAAGTCTATTCTATTATCCTCGTGCCAACCTAACGTAATCTGTGCTTGTCAAGCACAACAGCTTCCTATCATTCTCAGACAAAGACTTCACATGCTTATTCTAGTCATAATCAAAGATTCCCTTTTACAATTTTCTTCTATGGATTTGTCTTAAATAGCTAATTGTAGTTTTTTTAACAATCAAGATCAAATAGCTAAAAGGAGCAAGGGAACAATGTAGAAGGCAGCCAAATTCTCCAACAAGTTTAACTAAATATATTAAATTCTCTAATGAGTCCATCAATCTAATTTTCAAATTCTTGTCTTTATTTTTCTTAAGCATTGTTTATTTTTATTTCTTGTAATCACAGTTTCATTTCAATACAAACAATCAAAATTCCCTTTAACTTACAAGGAATCCAAGTTCACTTTTATAAATTTCTCTACTCAATTTTCTTTTAATTATATAGCTGGTGAAATGTATATCCGTGAATTCAATCCATAATCTAAAAGTTAGGTCAAGTGCATTCAATTTTTCAGTTGTGTATTACACACACTCGGCATGCCCGTAATTTCCTTTTAAGCTATTAGCTAGCGAATTCGTTGTTTTTTTCCTGAAAGAACCAACAACCTTTTGTAGCATACCTAATGAGACATTGTTGTGCATTACAACTATCTTTCACTCGAATTTTGAGAAAAATCCACCATGAATCTAAATACTCATTTTGTTGTTCTGAAAAAAAATGCTACTAGGCCTACAAAAGTAGGCCTTAGAATTTTTGAAAGAAAAGCGTCTAATTGTGAAGAATAGAAAATCAACTTTCATGCCTAAAATCTCCCGAAAATGCACTTACCTCTAATGACCTCAATAAATGTCTAGGTAAAATGACTTTTGTTTCTGATGATATTGTCATTAACTTTAGTTCCTCTTATTTGAATGCGATGTTGGAAGAATAGTGGCAGAATAGTCAGATGATTGGCCAAATTGCTCTAAGCTATAAATATTTTCATGGAGAAAGTCACTAGAAAGTATATTGACATTTTGGACTCTCTTATCAATCAATTTCCTACTACCAAGTCTTCTGCTAGGGAGGATATTAAATCTCCACCAAGTGTGCCAAAGAACTCAGGGGGAACTGCCTCGGTGTCCCTCGGGGGCACTGGCATTGGTAGTGCTCTTACTAAAGAAAGGAGTCAGTGTGCCATCCATCAAAAGGACCACTCTAGATAGGCCGCCCTGCTAGCAAGCTTACAGTGACTACACATATTGTTTTTGGGTCTACTAGACCCGTGACTCAACCAAGTGTCTATGATGCTGAGACTTCTTATGCTCCTCAATTGTTGAAAGGTGCAGGGGGAAGTCAAGGAGATAGAGTTGATTTTGTCACAGCTTTCTAGAATACATACACCAATGTCACTATAGTTTCTTAAGTGATAGGTAACCATATTCCTCAAATTCCCCAAGTCACAATGGACGTTTTTAATGGACATTATGCAAGAGTTGCATAAATCAAGCCTCAAACAGGTTGGTGTCCCAAAATTTGTGAAGTCTTATTTAGAAATTATCAATAAATAGAACCTTTATCCTAAGAGGTACAAAATTCCTGAATTTACCTTGTGTAGACGTAAAATTTGTTCCTGAAATTAAGAAGCAAAAATTATAAAATATAAATTATATTTGTAATGTAGTGGATACAATCTCTAGTGAAATCTTCTATTACAATGAAGATTAACCTATGATTCTTCTCTTTGTCGGGAGCGCGATTCAAAGGTCGAAAGACTTGATCTTGAACATGATTCAATGGCCGAAATGACTTGACATTGAATTGATGAAGAATGAGTGTTTAACGATTCAAGGGTTGTGAAGACTTGATCTTGAATTCACATTGAACTTTGATTCTTTGGACTTGAGAGAGAACTTTTGAGTCTTAAGTTCGACGGAGTTTTGAGGCTTCTTTTCTATCTTTTTCTCTGAGTCTCTATATGTCATATATGAAGAGAGACCTCTTATTTATAGAGATTTGATGGGATCCTCTTGCCAAATATATAATTTGATTGGTCCACTTAATAAGTTTTCATTGATTGCTGCTGCATCACTTGACTTATGTTGACCTCACTTGACTTATGTTGACCCCTGATTTATTAGCCAAGACGTAGTTTAATTGGTCAACTTGACTAATTTTTATTGGATTTTATCACATTATTTATTTATGCTGTAAATAATATTTATTCAATAATTTTATTTCAATAACCACTTTAATATTTCGATGGGTTATTAAAGTAAATTATTTAATTTAACTAACCAATAATTTAATTGCCTAATTAAAATAATTAAATTAATAATTAAATTAATTTAAATAAAATTTAGGTGTCTACATATACCCCATCGTGACTTATTCATGAACTTACTTGAATGGGTCTCAAAAATTTGAAGAATTTTTTTTTTAATTCATATGCCCCTTTTTTTATTGCACGATTTTTTTTGAAACCTGAATCTTCAAGTTTAACATTTTTCTAGCAACTCCAATTTTAACATGCCTTTCTTTTTATTTTTTTTAAAGCCTGAATAGTGAAATTTTAATTTTTTTTTTAATTATAATTTCCTATTATTTTCTCTATTTTATTTTTTTTTGTGTTTCAAGAAATTGAATCCATCGTAATTTTGGAGTTGAGAATCTAAATCTCTACCAAATTCGGAGCTAAAAAAATTTAAATCCTTGTCGAATTCGAAGTTGGAAAATTTAAATCTTTATCGAACTCGGAGTTGAAAAACCCTTGTCAAACTCGGAGTTGATAATTCTATATAAAATGGATTATCCTGCTTGATATATATATTTTTTTTCACATCAAAACTTCAAGAAAATCGACAACAACTTCAATCGTCTAACGCACACTCAATTGTTAGATAGACTCTCTATTTTTTTTTCCAACTCAATTGCAACTAATTCAATTTATGAAATTGATTTTGATTTGATTTTTTTTATTGTCTCTGCACTTTAATTGCTTTAATTTACTTCTTCTTTGAATATGAATATTATTCACGGCATTATTTTAAATTGATGGCTATATAAACTTGTCAATATATCAAATATTTACTTTGCCTTAATTTAGAGTCTGTGATCTCGATCAATAAAAAAAATTGGACTTCGGATTCGGACTCAAGACAGGAGAGGCAAAATTCTACCCTTGAAGGCCTCGCCGGGCTTCCGCCGGGCTGGGCTTCGGAGCACCACCGCTGTCGCCTGCCATGGTGGCCGGAAAATTGTCCTTGCTCAAAAATCCGCAAAGTTTACACTAAAACGCTCGAAATTTCATTGGGAACTCAAATCCATGATTAATTTTTGCTATTTGTGTTTTGTTTGGTTGGAATCGGCTTCTGAAGCTCGTTTCGCCGGAAAATCGAAGAAGCTGTCGATTCTTCACAGCTTCGATTCGCGCTATCGAAGGTCCGTTCGGTGAGAAGGTGAGTCAGAATAGAGTCAGCGACAACAGAGAATCATTCGACAGCAGTCGTGATGAACGAAACTTGCAGGAAACTGGAAAAATCAATCGGAGGAGGCGAGAGGTGCCGCATGAGAGAGAAGACATTGATTCGCCTGAGCCATGTTCCGGTAGGCGAAACGGAGGCCGAAACTAAGATCGGCGACGTCCAGGGAGTGGATTGTCTCTTAGCTTCGTCGGTTTGGTGGCCGGAAGTCCGATCGGAGAGGGCTGGTGGGCTGCTTCACCTGTCGGACTGAACGGAGAAGAAGAACAATTTTTTTTCTCCTTTTTTTATTTTTATTTCTCCATTTACTTTTATTTATTATTTTTTACTTTATATTTTTTTTCATTAATATATATATATATATATATATTAAACTCCTAATTGATGATCATGCTCCCACATGCTTGATTTTAATTTACATGTCTAATTTAATTGATGACCAACATGTAGAGAATTTAATTTGGCCTGAGAAAATGGGGACAATTGATCATATGAATTTAATTTTCTTTTTTAAAAATTCATATGAATTATTTTTGCCCTAGACATATCAAAATTGATTTTAATTGATTTTTTTTAACAAGTCTCTCTACTTATTTTTTTTTTCACGTAGTCAATTGCTTTTGAGACTTTATCAAAATTGTTTGCATAATTGATCTTTCGGCTTTGCGAAAAATTCTATGTATGAAATTTTTGAGAGATAACGAAAATGATTCAAATCCTAGAACAATCTTCACTTTTTAAAGATCTGTTGATGAAATTTTGGGAGCCAACGCATCAAGCAAAGTTGACCCACCTCATTTTATGAAATGCATTATCGAGCAGACATGCGAATTCCAACTTTCGCATGAAGTAGTTAAGCATGTCCAATGTCTTTTGCTACAATTTTCACTTCATTCGCTTTAAATTCCATCAAATAATTTTTCACTTTTGAGAAGTTGCATCCACAGTAATGAAGTTTCTTGGCATCCTTCTTTCAAATTTACTGGTGAATTTTTATTTGTTGAATGCTATTGAGAGTGACTTGAAGATGTGCTGGCAAGTAATAAGCAACTACTTTTGAAAGCCAATGTGTATCATGCTTTGTTCGCATCACTCTTCACTTATGATCGTTGCCCCCACATCGTTCATCATTTTTGTGAACATTGGAGTGCTTCAACAAATACTCTTTTCCTCACAGTTGGAGAGGAGTCAATTTCTCTCATGAATTTGAAGTTCCTAGGTGGATTTCCAATCCACGACTCATTTTATGATGAGATGATCCCTTTAGTTGTAGATCTTACTAGAATTGATGAAGGTGGAGCTTTTTTCTTACCACGAAGCTGTAAATACATGTTCTATACTTACTACAAAAATGCCAAGCGGGTTAAGAGCACTTTTGAGTTGAATGTTTGCAACTGGGTAAACTTTTAGTTTCACAATTCTGTTAGATATCCTGAGCCTCTTGAAAAGGACTACACTAAGAGAACTGCTCATCCCAAGAAGAATTTTAATCCTTCATGTATCATTGGCAACAAGTTACCAAGAGATGCAAACTGGCAAAAGCCTTTTGAGATTCTAAATATAGAAGATGATCTACGAGAAGAAGTTTAATTGGCTGCCTTGATTTCTTGTTGGCTATGCAAGTTTGCTCTTCCACATGATCCAGTGAATTTTATTCGCCCAAGTACTTTCAAAGTTGCAAGTAAGATTGCCTCTAATGAAGCCTTTTCCCTGGCTATTCCAGTTTTGGCAAGCATTTATAGAGGCCTTCGAGCAATCTCTACTACAATAATTTTGAAGAGGTGTGAAGTTCCATTACCTTTCCATTACATTTATGCTTGGCTAGTTAACCATTTTGATACGCATTTTACACATGATATTGATGGAGATGCTAGAATGACTTCCTATAGTGGACAACGAATGACCAAATACTACAATGAAACTGAAGTCACTAAACTTTTCATGGAAAGGAAAGCTTATTTGGGTCCATCTTGTGTAATGAAGAGAGACCTCATTTTAGAAGATAATGGCAAGTTATCTTCACAAAAAGTGGAACACTTTATCAATCTTCGTTCAAGCTTCTTGACTTTTGCGCTATAAGAACCAATACTTCATTGAGTTGTATAGCGCCCACAGATTTAGTAGACAATTGGGTTATTGCCAAGATCTTCCTGGTAACATGGATATATCATTTACAAAAGTGTGTTTGGAAACAGTCATATAGCTCTGGGAATCTTGTGTCCATTTAGCTAGTGGTGCTAAACTAACTATTCCTTCACTGAGGCTTGATAGTCGTTTCTCTTGTATAGAAGCATATAAGGATTGGTGGAAAATGAAATGGTCTAAAGCTTTCCCGCAAGATGAGATGCCAAAGTTAAAAGCAATGCCAAAACTATTAAAATCTTCAAAGTCTTCCTGTTTGAAGAATTCAAATGTTGAGAAAAGTAGATGCATTCCTTTAAATCCTCCTCAAGAATCTATTGTTGAGAAAGATAAGAGAGAGGCACCAATTATGTTAAAGCTGAAACCTCAAACAGCTGCTGGTACTTCTATACAGAAAGGTTCTCTTATAGAAGCTAGCGATGAGTCAAATCCCTCAAATAATGGCATCTCCACCCAGGCTGCAACAACTCCAAAAACGACAGAAGAAGCATTGGATTCACACTCCAAACAAAAGCGTTCTAAAAATAAGATACTTAATTCATCTCCTTCAAATGAAGAGTAGCATGATTCCGATCGTTGTTGGGAGAAAATAAAGTGAAACAAGCAGGCTTCGTCAGCACAACAACTTTACGCTGCATGATTCCGACCAATTTTGGCTCTTGAACCCTTTTTTTTTTTTAAAATTTCTTATGGCAGATGAGTTTTAATAACGTGATTTGTGATGATGAACCTTGTGCACTGCCTATAGATAGCATGAGTTCTATACTTGGGCCAGCTTCTTTCGACTTTCCCTTAATTACTTCGAAGGATCTTGATGGAAATCCTCCATTGAGAGAATCTAGCACTGGTCACTATAGCAGAAAACCACAAGATACTCATCAAACAAAGAAAATGAGTTGTCTTGCTACTTTTGAAATGTCCGCATTTTGTGGTAATGATTTTATGACTGACTTTTGAAACAAAGTTTTGCAACTCATTCCTGATAAGCGACAGTCTTTTTTTAATGGAGCAACTTGACATTTCAGAAGTAGTAGAAAGAAGCGATCTCTCTGCTTCTTTCTGAAGCTTTTGCAACTCATTTTAGTTGTAAAGTTTTAGTTGCAAAAGCTTCTTTTTGATAAGTGCAATGAGTTGGAGCAACTTGAATGGAATCCATAGAGGTTTTTTTTTTTAAACTTTGCTTAGTCTTTTTTTTTTAATGTAATCAAATTCCTTCATTATTAATAAAATTTAATTTCATTAATTATTCATCACATTTATTCTTTTCGCTCAATTTTGAATTTTTTTTTTTTTGCGACTGTACTTAGTGAAATACTAAGTTGCTTACGTACCTTCTTTTTGGAAGGATAAAGTCATAATGTAGTTCAATTGCAAGAGTGAAGTTTTTTATGTGTGTGTGATTGAACCAAGCTGGCTATGTACCTTCTTTTTTTTTTTGAAGGATTAAGTCAAATGTAGTTTAATTACAAGATTTTTTTTTATTTTTTATCACAATTTTAGCTCCTGCGGGCCAGGAGCGCTGTCGAGCTTCTAGGCGTAGTATCTCTTTAAAAACTTACCATTGATTGGCCCGATCCACACTCCATCTTGATTAACTATCTTGTATGCTCCATTTGAGTAGACTTCTTGAACTACATATGGTCCGTCCCAATTTGACCAATTTGAGAGGAATTTATTGCCCATACATTGCGACATAATTATTGGTCTTCTCGCTGCTAGAACTAAATCACCAACGTGAAAAGAGCAAATTCGCACCTTCTTATTAAAGGCTTTGCACATTCGGGCTTGATAACACTCCAAACGTTGTTGCGCTTCAAGCCGTTTTTCATCTAGTGCTTCTAACTTTTACAGGCGAAGTTGAGCATTGCCTTCATCAGAAAGACCTTCTTGAATGGCAATTCTCAAGGATGGAATTTGTTGTTCAAGAGGAAGAACAACTTCTACACCATAAACAAGCGAATATGGAGTTGCTTGAGTTGATGTTCTATGTGTAGTTCGATAAGCCCATAATGCTTCCCCTAACCTTTCATGCCAGTCCTTTTTTGATTGATTGACAATTTTCTTGAGAAGTTTTCCCGAAGTCTTATTGAATGCCTCTGCGAGCCCGTTTGCTGGTGCATTGTACATGGACGAATTATACTGCTTAAATTTGAATTGCTCACATAACTTGAACATGGCTTTATTGTAGAACTCCCTTCCATTATCAGTTATGATGTTTTGAGGCACACCAAAACGATGAATAATGTTTGTTTTAATAAAGCTCAACACAGTCTCCTTCTTGATTTCTTTATATGGAGCAGCTTCAGCCCATTTTGAGAAGTAATCAGTAGCAGCAAGAATATACAGGTGACTACTTGAACTTTTTGGAAGTGATCCTACAACATCCAATCCCCAAGCTTCGAAAGGCCATGATGCTCTTGTTGGGTGAAGCAGTTCAGGCAGTTGATGAATTAGGTTTGCATGTAATTGACACTCTTGACATCTTTTGGCGTAATTCATGCAATCCGTTACCATCATTGGCTAATAGTACCCCATCCTTTAATCTAAAATCCAATCCCCAAGCTTCAAAAGGCCATGATGCTATTGTTGGGTGAAGCGGTTCAGGCGGTTGATGAATTAGGTTTGCATGTGATTGACACTCTTGACATCTTTTGGCGTAATTCATGCAATTTGTTACCATCATTGGCTAATAGTACCCATTCATTTTAATCTGAAAGTGCAACTTTGGCCCAGATTGATATGCACTACAAACACTTGAATGCATTTCTTCTAAAGCTTTGATAGCTTCTTCCTCCCTAAGGCAGGGTAGAAAGACTCCATCAAAAAAGCGACGATAAAGCGTACCTTTGAAGTTAATGAAGTGAGAAGCCTGACATCTTTCTTCTGCTTTCTTCTTTGGATCATCTAGTAATTTTCCATGCTCCAGATAATTGACAAGAGGCTATTGCCAATCTTCCTTATCAATTTGGTAAACAGAGACAACATCCACTTCTTGAAGTTCAACATCCAACATTGGTGGTATTACCCATCTTTTGCATATTGGCACTCTCACTTCTACATCTAGCAATGCTAGAGTTAATGCCAAATTTGCTAAAGAATCAGCTTGGCGATTTTCTTCCCGCAATATGTGCTCGATGGAAGCTCTATCAAACTAAGAGAGAAGTTTAATAGCATAGTTGAAGTAAGGCAATAATTTTGGCTTTCTTACTTCATATAAAGAAAGTACTTGATTGATAACTAACTTTGAATCTCCAAATATCCTCAAGTTAGATATTTCCATGTCAATTGCCATTTCTAAGTCAACTGTCAAAGCATGATATTCTGCCACATTATTTGAACACCTCTCGACTAAATTGAACGTGAAAGGTAAAATTTCTCCTTCTGGAGTGATAAAAACAACTCCAGCTCCTACACCCATTTGACAGGATGCACCATCAAAGAAAATTCTCCAAGGTTGTGGAACTTCAACAAGGAAAACTTCTTCATTCGGCAACTCTTCAGAGAACTTCCAATCATCAGGTATAGGATGGTTTGCAAGGAAATCGGCAAGAGCTTGCCCTTTTGTTGCTCTTTGTGGGATGTATGTTATCTCAAATTCTTGAAGTAATAAAGCTCACTTCGCTAACCTTCTAGACAAAACTGGTTTGGCCATCAAATATTTGATGGGATCAGCCCGTGAAATCAACCGAACTGAATTAGCCTACAAATAATGCCTCAGTTTCTTTATAGCAAACATTAATGCTAGACACATCTTTTCGATTGGCGAATAGTTCAACTCAGGACTATTTAGCATTCTATTGAGATAATATAACGTATTCTCCTTTCCTTCATCATTTTCTTATGCTAATAATACTCCCAAAGAGCATTCTTGAGCATCAATATACAAGATGAGGAGACACCCTTAAATTGGCGCTCTAAGCACAGATGGATTCATCAAATATGATTTAATGCTTTTGAAAGCATTGCTACATTCTTTATCCCATTCGAAAGGAACTCCCTTTTTCATGAGTCGACTGAATGGCTGACACCGACCGACTAGATTTGAAATAAACCTTTGAATGTATGCCAATTTCCCTTGCAAGCTTTTGAGTTCATGAATGTTTCGAGGTTCCGAAATTTTAAGAATTACATCAACTTTGGATTGATCAATCTCAATACATTGATGTCTCACAATGAACCCTAAAAATTTCCCTGAAGAGACTCCAAATGCACATTTTAAGGGATTCATCTTCAGCTGAAATTTACATAAGTGTTGAAATACTTATCGAAGATCCTAGATGTGGTTAGTTACTTTCTTTGACTTTATAACTAGATCTTTTTATAAGGCCATGCAAATACATCTCGATACTCCCAAAGTAATTCAACATACTCCATCTCCTCCTTAGATGATAAATTTGCACTAAGGAAAATTGGGCGAGGATCTTCCACTGTTCTGAGATTGATCTCTTTCAACTCATCAACTGTAGCTTTATTGTCCTCCTCCAAAGCCAAAGGAGCATCCTTAGCACTTTCCTTAATAGGATCTTAGTCTTGATCCATGTCGTGAAAAGTAATATGGCCAACCATCACAACATCAGGTTCTTCTTCCTCAGATTGATGAGAGACTTGGTCGGTTATAACCACAGTATGGGGTTTTGCCTTCAATGTGGACCCCGTGGTCACCACCCACTCAGTTTTTCTTTTCATTCGAGAGGGGAGGTTGCTACGCAAGTCATTGTAGTCTATAGCAACAGCAGACTACTTCTTCTTGCTCTTCTTTCCTTTACTTGGCTTTGAAATCCCATGTCTTTGCTGAATGGAGGTTTTACTGCTTTTAGCCTTTACACCTTCTGGAGCTCCAATTCGATTGAAGACCGAAATAGGATTTGAAGAAACTCCTAGTCGACTGAAAATAGAAGGTCTTGAGACCTTGCTTTCTATCTCCTCTACTTCTTCAATAGTAATGTGATGAGAGGCTTCTCTTTTGATTTTCAAATTTAAAGGACTAAGAGCTTGATACCCCAGGCCACTCTTAGACCTCTGATCAGTAGCAATCTTTTCCTTCCATACTTTGCAAATCCTGCTTGACAATTGCTCACTATCACCATTCTTGAAATCCTTTGACAGTCGAGCCACATCGGTAGAACCATACACAGCTTTAGCTAGTAGTTTATAAGCATTGGGGTCAAAACCACTTGTTCTTTTGGTTGGCAATTCTTCAAGCTCAACTATTGGACTCTTGGAAGGCCTTGCAAAACCCTTTAATGGTGGCCTAAAAACCTTGGAGGAAACAAGACTAGTGACTGGGAGAGTCAAACCTTTCAAGCCTTGTATGATATCTTCAGGATTTAAGGAGGAAGATTGATCATCTTTGCCTTTGGACACATGTACAAAATGAAGCTTCATTTTTCTTACAATCGTTTGACTTGTCTTTATTAAGGCATCCTCCTTGTTTTTCTCTTTCGAGGAAGATTCCCCTCCCTTAGTCTTCTTTGCAGAATCCTTTTCTTCAGCATCCTCAAGAACTGGTGGAATCTCTTCAATCGAAAATTCCTCAAAGTAAAACTTTACATCAGCAAAGTACGATTCAACTTCAGTAAATGACTTCGAATTAGCTACAACTGTTCTTATCTTTCCATCTTTTGAATACTTGAAGCACTGATGGTCAGTCGATGGCAACACCTTATTCCCATGAATCCATGGATGCCCCAAAAGTATATTATAAGTCGTTCTTGCATCAATCACATGCAGAAGAACGTTTGACTCCATTTCATCAATATGCAACTGGAGTTGAATTCTACCAATAGCCCTTTGCCCATTCTGATTGAAGCCATGTATCATCAATCGACTTTGCCTCAGTTCATCCATGGGTATGCCTAGTTCCTTAAAGGTCTTGAGAGGCATAATGTTGACGGCTGAACCTAGATCAAGTATGATTCTATTTATCTTCCTCTCATAGATGTGACTTGCAAAAAACTGAGGACAATTATGGGGCTTATCACCAAGCACTCGATCTTCATCAGTAAAGGTTATTTTCTCTACAGTAGTATTGTAGGCCTTTACCTTCTAAATCTCCTCATCGTTATCTTGTTTCAGCTCTCCTTCAACATGACAGCATGGAAAAGAAAGTTTTGCAGCCATTAACTCTTTCGGTATCTATTCTGCCAAAGTGATTGGTTGCCTAGGCTTTTGCTTTATACAGTCTTCTACCCGCGATTTGAAAATCCCTTTTGGCTTTCGAGACTTCGCTTGAGTTTCTGAAGAAGCCAGTTGTGTTGACTTGACAAGTTTCTTCAACACCTTATTCCTCTTTGGAACCTCCTTAGATGGAAGTAGGTTTCTCCTTTTACTTCTTGTAAGTAACTAAAATCCATCCTTCATCTTCAAACTAGTTTTTAGTAGGCTAATTGCCCCCAGCAATGCTACCATCTCCTTGTAGGAAATTGAATTCATTTGGCAGAGAAACTTGATTTGGAATAGACAACTCAACATGAACCGGGTCCAGAGAGCCAAACCTTATTGTTTCTCTTCTTGTTAAGATTGGCGATTCACCAACTGCTATTGTTACCATGGTAGCAGTCGCCTCCTCCTCATCGAAAGTCATGACACCAGTCCTCTAAAGCTCCATAATTTTATCCTTCAAGACAAAGCACTTCCTGACTAGATGACTAATCAGTCTATGATACTTACAGTAACTTGGATCATCCACTCGATTTGCTTCCTCTGGGTATTTCATCTCTGGAAATTGGATGAATTTAGCTTTAAGCAGTTCATCTAGCATGTCCGAAACACCAGAATCGGAAAAGGGATAGCTCTTTTCCTGTCTCTCCTTCAACGTAACCTTCTTTCTTTCTACAAGCTGAAGAGGAGTGGCCTTTGTATGCTGCTTGCTTTCAACCTTAGGCTACAACTTGATTGACTTTGTTGTTACAGCCATAGATTACTTACCCTCTGACTTAATAGATGGTTCGACGAATTTTCGCACCTCTGGCTTATCTTTCCCCTTTTTTGGTTCTTGAACTGGGAAATTTTATTCCCATGATCAGAAATGCTAAGCTCCATGTCATTTGCCCAGGTAGCCAACTCTTCAAAAATGTGAGGCTTGATCCCTTGCAAAATGTAGTGCAAGCCCCAATGCATGCCCTTGATGCACATATCAATTGCCGAAGACTTAGACAATCGATCCTTGTAGTTCAAATTGAAACTTTTTCATCTTTCAATGTAGTCAATCACAGATTCCTCCTTCCACTGGCGAGTAGCTGTGAGTTCAATCATGCTAACTATACGTTTGGTGCTGTAAAAGCAATTAAGGAACTCTTGCTCCAATTGTTCTCAGCTATCAATAGAACCCAGCTTGAGATTCATGTACCAATCAAAGGCAATTCCCTTTAGGGACCGAACAAATTACTTGACGAGTAGATCACCATCCGTGCCAGCATTATTACAAGTTTCTACAAAATGGGCTAGATGCTGTCTTGGATTGCCCTTTCCATCAAATTGTTGAAACTTGGGAGGTTGGTAATTTGATGGCATCCTCATCATGTCGATCCTAAAAGTGAACAACTTCGAGTAGGTGTAAGAAGGCTGCATCGTAGTCTCCAACTGATCTTTTAAGGCTTCTTTAATCAACTCCTTCAGTTGAACAGTCGAGATTGAGCTGTCAGCAGCAAGTTTGACACCCCTTTCTACAGTCTCCCTTGATGGCGTCTCTTTTGGTGGTGGGATGAACCCCTTTGATGCAGACTCATCCTTTTCAAACATTTGACTCTTTCTAGTCACGCTATCCCACCTGTTCATGAGATAGGCAATCTGGTTGTCTTTCTCTTGAAGAGCATGATTGAGAGCTTCTAGTTGCAACTTCAGAGCATCCAGTTCTTTTGCTGAAGTAGTCATCATAATAGTTCCAGTCATCATAATAGACATGACATCAGAAGAGTTTGCTGCTGAAGCAGTCGATCGCTTTTAGGAAGCACCTTTCTCAATTGACTCCACCCAAACTGCGGAGGCAATAATAGTTTGTTGAGGAAGAGGAATCATCCTAGCATAAACTTCTGCGACAATCTTCATCTTGGTATTTGCATCAAGACTCGAATCAACAGTGGAACCAGCATTGAGAAGATTTGAAGCGCCAGTTTCTGCGACCTTCGAGGTGACAGTGATCTTTCTTCGTGCCATCGAATCTTCTAACTGATTTTGTTGAAACTCCGAGAATTGCAAAGCTAAGAGATGAGAGGTAGAGAGGTCCCACCGGGCGTGCCAGAAATCTATAGACGTAAAATTTATTCCTGAAATTAAGAAGCAAAAATTATAAAATACAAATTATATTTGTGATGTAGTGGATACAATCTCTAGTAAAATCTTCTATTATAATGAAAATTATCCTCTGATTCTTCTCTTTATCGGGAGCGCGATTCAAGGGTTGAAAGACTTGATCTTGAACACGATTCAACGGCTGAAAAGACTTGACGTTGAATTGACAAAGAATGAGTGTTTGAAGATTCAAGGGTTGTGGAGACTTGATCTTGAATTCACGTTGAACTTTGATTCTTTGGAGTTGAGAGGGAACTTTTGAGTCTTGAGTTCGACAGAGTTTCGAGGCTTCTTTTTTGTCTTTTTCTCTGAGTCTCTGTATGTCATATATGAAGAGAGGCCTCCTATTTATAGAGATTTGATGGGGTCCCCTTGCCAAAGATGTAATTTGATTAGTCCACTTGGCAAGCTTTCTCATTGGTTGCTGCTGCATCACTTGAGTTATGTTGACCCCTGACTTATTAGCCAAGATGCAATTTAGTTGGTCCACTTGGCTAATTTTTATTAGACTTTACCACATTATTTATTTATGCAGTAAATAATATTTATCCAATAAATTTATTTCAATAACCACTTCAATATTTTGATGGGTTATTAAAGTAAGTTATTTAATTTGACTAACCAATAATTAATTGGCTAATTAAAATAATTAAGTTAAATTAACTTAAATAAAATTTAGGTGTCTAGGCCTTGTTCTCTAGAGAAGATGGACAGTTGACCTTAGAGCAAATTTCTAAATTCACTATCCAATGCAATGAACTCATCAATTTGGAGAATTTTGATAACTATAAGCTTCTATCATTTCCTAACTCCTTGATAGGTACAATTTTCACCTTGTATTCAACACCCCTAAGGAACTCAATCCACTCATACTATGAAATAAAGCGTCCATTCCATATCCAATTCTTTAGAGTTGAGCTAGAGGTTTATATGGCTGAATTGCCCATACTGAAACAAAGAAGTAAGGAGATAGTTGTTTCTTTCATAGCAAGGTTTAAGGTGTTGAATTGTATTCAACACAATTAATTATCCCAGATGCATCATATTAAAATTTCACCAACGCAAAGTACATAGGGAGAAGTCAATCGAGGTTCATTTCCTAGTACTGGCACTAGGTTTGTTGGTGTTATGAAATAATAGAGAAGTGTTTCCCATGGCTGTCTATCCAAGCTTGTGCTTGAGAGGAAGTATTCGGATCACTTAGAAAAAAAGTAGTAAACATCGGGTAATGGATCCTCCATCTCAATAATAACAATAGGTGGAGTTGGAAGAGGACTCGCCTATAAAAAGAGAGAAAAGTATAAGCAATGGATCAAACAAAGAAAAGCATATGCAATAGAGAGTACACTTATGGAGAAGAGATAGGTGGAACATCTGAATATAATTAGTGAAAACAAGGGATTGTTGTGCATAAGATGTTTAAGCTAGTGGAGTCACCTCAACTCGAAAAATATCTCTGAAAATAATTGATGAAGAGGATGAGAAACTAGTTGTGAGTGTCCCTTGGGAGGTAAAAATGTAACGCCCTAACTCTAACCACTAGAGAAATTGTCCGCTTTGGATCAAGCTGGATCCCCCATACAAGATCGGCAAGACCCGCACGGTTTTGTCCCGCATGTGAAATGAAAACTTCCCAAGAGGTTACCCATCCTGGGATTTCTATCAAACAAGCACGTTTAAACCTGAAATTTTTCCAACTCTCCAGCCATTCCACCAAAAGGCGTCTCTGATGATTAGTTATCCATTTTTCGATATATGATTCGATTCATTTCTGTGTCCCGCATTCCACTACTCTAGCTAGCCTGCCATCCTAGAAACTTGCGAGGAGCCCTGCTCTACCTGCCCTCTTAGGATCGCTTTACCAGGTCGGAATGTCAGAAAAAACCTTATTTGTATCTACAAGATCCATATCAAAATGGTGATCTGGTACCTCTAAGTCGTTTGTAAGTACCTCTAACTCATTTGGATGTAATTCCCATGGAGAAGAACCTGCAAATGAAAAAGGGATTAGAAATGCAACTGGCAGCAAGGAAGGGTGCAAAGTTTAGCTGAGGAGCTGGTGGGCATCGCCCAAGGAATTAGCAAATGAAGCAGTGTAACATGTTTCTAGAAAATCGAAAGTATACGATTCATAATCCAAATTTATATTCATGTCAGATCAATTAATTTTTTCCGTCAGTCAGTGTAGAAAAATATCAATACTAAGTGAGTTTATTTAAAACAAGGGAATGGCAAGCCTTACCAACTTTCCATTCCTTTCAAGTTTACTTATCATATTAGAACACTTCCTTTTTAAATGCACATAGTCTTTTTTCTATCATTATGCATTTACCACTTATGGTACATGATATGTTTATTTTCTATAGTATTTCTAATACAGTTTGTTAGAATTTTTAGTATCTTAATTACTTTAATTAGTTTTTGTTTATGTTTTTATTTAATTCTTAATTTTCTTCCATTATTTTTTTATCTCATTTTAGAACTTTTTTTATAGGAATTTATGAAATATCAAATAAGATAGAATGCGGACAATAACGATAATTGTCTAATCCGAGTTTTATCATAATTGAGCAACTTGGACTCCTAATTAGGAAGAAAAACAAGACTTAGATAATTTTCTATTGTAAATATATTTTTTCCTCAACAAGTTTAAGTTGTTTTCCTAATTAGACTTAAAGAGGCCTTAAAAAGTCTACTTAAGGAGAGATATCTACAATCTCTACATATTCCATTCTCTATATCATTTTCCTACGCCGTTTTTTTCTCTTCAAGACCTCGAGCAATCAGGTTGGAGATTAAAATTCATGGAAGCACCTCAACCCAATCACTATAATAGTTTTTCTTCTTAAACTCCCTTGCTATTTATTTTCATGATGTTATTAGGAACATTTAAAATTTTCTTAGATTTAATTCCATTGATAAGGCCCCTCTGAATCCTTTAACACCAAACCAATCCAGCCATTCTTAGCTTCTTAAACACTGCATCGTTAATGAAGGCTGGCCACCCAGTAAGGCTCATTGGACCCCATTCTGGCAGTTTGCATGTCCCATGTAGACGAGCTAATGACATGCGAACTGGCCCATGCACCACGTCCCTCTAATTTTGTACAAGCCGAATCGAAGCCACCACAATCTAGTCCCTTGTATGCTCAATTGCTTCCATACATAGTTATTTCTAGCATACCATAAAAGCCCGTATTACAGTAAGTCAATACGCTTCCCTGATACACCCGAATAAAGACCTAAATCAGTTAATAAGATTTGAAAAACAACTGAAAACAATTATGATAAGTTTAAATCCTTTACTCTTGAAGTATGAGTAAAGAAACAAACAATTTTAGCTTATATTATAAGCCAAATGCCAAAACTTTGTACACTAGCGCAAATGGAATCATGGGCCATATGACCCGCTTACTTTATATTTTACAATCCAACTAAATGACAATGAAAGCAGCCCATCTAATATCCAACATCTCCGCAAGCCGATTGCTACTTGGGAAAACTGCATCTATATTGCTTTGTAAAGGTGAGCGACAATTGCATTAGAGTGACAAAAGACTATTTGAACAATTGAAGGTCTGGCTATTTTTTTTTTTTTTTATTTCTGCTTTTAATTTCATGCCTAAGTATTTTAAATGTACTTATTACTTAAAAGAATTAAAAATCTGAATAATCCTTTTATAAGAAAAATTAATTAAATAGTATCAAATAAATTAAAGTTATAAATACAAACTATTGATTATATATTTATTGCCTTTGTCAATTTAAATTAAAATATTTTTTGAAAACAATAAAAATTATTCTACAAGTATTGAAGTATGTACTTTCACATAATTTTTTTAATAAATTAATTATGAATCTCAAATTTTACATCCATCATGGTTATTGTTAATTATTGTTAAACTCTCAGAATTTTGGAAGAGATTGTAATTGTAGTTATCCTGATTTTAGGGTAAAATTTGAGTATATATATTGGAGTCTGAATAGTCCAAATCAGATTAGGATTCTGAGTCCTGATTTGATTCCTACTTAGGGTTATATTATAATAAAATATTATCATATATTAAGAGTAGTCTTCTCTTAGTTATTTGGTCATTTATGTCCAAATGAACGTTTTTATTGTATATTTATTATTATTATTAATTAATTTTTTATATATTTTTTTAGACTAATTATTGCTTTTGTGGAGCTCGAGGTTTCGGCTTCTTATAAGAGGCTGCTTCATTAAATGGTGCGTCTCTTCATTTGCTTCGCCTGGGCTATATAAAGGCCATTTTCATTTCATTTGTTATTTTTATTATCTCCTATCATCAGAGCATCTCTCTCTAGCTTTCCTTTCTTTCTCTAAGAGTTGTTAGTTTCAGTAAGTTTTTCTTTCCTTTTCCCTTATTAGTTTGCTTTTGTTTCTTTGATTGGGAGTATGAGTTTGTCTAGTAGCGAGAATGTTCAAGTAGTAGCCAAGCTCCTTAGGGATGAGTCTTCTAGATGCCCTGAGGGTGAACCTTTTGGATCTCCTACGGGTGAGTCTTCTAGACGCCCTGAGGGCAAACCTTTTAGATCTCCTGTGGGTGAGCCTCAGGAGGAGGATGCAGATTCTGGTCAAGAGGAGGTTAGGGGGAAGAAAGAGAATGTTAGGGTGGGGGACATACCTTTAGACAAAGATGAGGGTGACTTACTTGATATTTATTACACATATAACATCCCTTTTGAGTATAAGTTGATTCGCCCTTCAGAAGACATGTAGATCAATTCTCCTGTGGATGATGACTTTATTAAGCTATATGAGGAGGATTTGTGTTTGGGAGTTCGCCTACCTTTAATTGAGCCTTTTATATCTTATTTCAATGACTATCAGATAACTATAAGCCAACTTCATCTGGATGGTTTGAGGTTCCTCTATGTTATTATCGCTCTAGCTAAAGAAGATGGGAATGAATTGAGTGCTAGCCCCATTCGGGAGTTGTACCACCATTCCCATCACCCTTCGGAGGATCATTGCTTTCTTCAATCGAAGGCGAATTGTAATATCTTTGCTAAGAATTCAAACATATCTTCTTTGAAGAATTGGAAACTAAAATTTTTCTTAGTAAGGTTCGATGGTGGGTTCGGTATTCTGAATAGTTGGTCCATCGCTCCTCAGCTTTCTTTGCTTCCTCTCCCTACCACCTATGATCAAGGTGTTGTTGATTCCATAAGAGTTAGCGGGTTCGGATCTATTGACTTAAGGAAGGTCATAGCTGATAATTATCCTCTTTGCTCTCCTAGCGTGCCCGTTCGGCTAAATCCCTCTGATCATGGTATACCTCATTCTTTAACAGTTTTTGCTTAGGATTATATTAACTAACTTAGTTTAATTTTCTTCTTTATTTTTTTGTAGGTATGGCACCTAAGAAGGTGAGAGGCTAAAAAATGTCTAAGATTGCCGATGCCATGTGACGACGAGCAACTCTTGACACTCCTGTAGAGGTGCCTCCTCTTGCTAAGCTAACTGCAGAACCAAGTCCATCTGAGCCACCTATCGAGCCAAGGGTTGAACCTTCCGCTTCTACTCCTTCGACCGAGCCCTCAAGGAAAAGAGCAAGAGAAGAAATGCCTTTTGCTTCAACTCTCCAATCAACTCCTTTCAGTTTTGCTCGCCCTTCAGGACCTCTCCTAGCCCAGAGGCCTAAAGCTGCAGACCTTCGATCATACTTCATCACTAGGTATGGATCGAATTGTACTGTTAGGGATGATGGTCCAAGTCGAGAGTTGGCTAGGGCCTACCTCTTTCTTGCCGATAGGCTCTTCTTCGAGCACTATGATGATCGGGGACTACTGATTTTATAAACCAATGTCTCTTTCAAGCTATTAATGCCAACACTCTCCAGTATCATCGATTGCAAAAGTTAAAGTCTGCCAATGTCGACCTGGAGGTGAAATATAATGAGATCGAGGCTACTTTGAAGGAGGCAGCTACATCTATAAAAGCCCAGGATGAGTAGCACAAAGCTAAACTAATCTCTCGCGATTCGGACCTTGAGAAATTACGCGAGGAGAATTGGTGCCCGTTAAATACGAATAAGGGGATGGAGGCGAAGGTGGGAGAGTTGGAGGGGTGATTGAAGGAGTTGGAATCTGAGCTTGAGGAGGCGAGCTAGAAGGAGGAGTCCCAAGATGATGACTTGGCTTGAGCTTGCCTAAGTTTGCGAATGAACATATTAGTTGGGCTAAGGGCAAGACAGCCGGATACAGATTGGGGATGGGTGAATGAGATTTATCCAGACGATGCTAAAGGTGATGAGGAAGAGAGGTAGCCTTCCTCAAGAGCCAGCTCGCCTACTTCCTCTAAGCATGGCATTTAGGAAAATTTAGTTAGGAAAGATTTTTGTACATTTTTGGTAGGTATAGTGTGGGATCTTTTTGTGCTTGTAAAGAATTTTTTGACTTAACAAAAAATTACTTATTGCTTCTTAAACTTTTCACGTGTATTTTAGTATTTTTCCGAACGCATCGTACTTAGTCATTTGAGCAAAGAATAAAGCTACTTAGCTAGAATTTGTTTAGTGAATACGTTTTGTGCTTAACCGTTTGAATAACTTATCTACCATTTGTTTGGCGAACATCTTTTGTTTATAAGGCTTAATTAATGTTCTTTGCCTTTATATGTCAATATCTCATTAAGTAATCAAGATTTGGACTGTCTATTGCTTAGGCCTTTAGCGAAATGTACAAATGGATGGACTGTCTATAAGTTGCTTAGGTCATTGCAAAAATGTCCGAACGGATGGACTGTCTATGGGCCGCTTAGGCCTTTGGCGAGACTGCAATTTCATTTGAATTTCAAAAAAAGAATAAGGAGAAGATTTTAAGTAAGATCCTTTAGGAAAAACTTGATGCATCGTGTCCCTTTATAACCAGCTAAATTCTTCTTATTTGTACAAAGCTCCTTCAGAAACTTTAGGTAGCGGGGAACTCGCTTGATTGCATTGAGTATGGGTGCATTCGCCTCCACTTTGCACAAAGTTTCTAGAATTTCTTTTTCTTCCTTATCCTTCCTTGATTTAGCCTATCTTTTAGGAAAAGGGGGTTGAATTACCAGTGGCAGTAGTCTGGGCAATCTTACTTTTGGATTTATAGTTTGTCCACTCTACTGAATTCATGCTTCTTTTCCATCATCCTTCCTCGAGCTACTGTCACTTTGCATCGGGCCTTGAATTCCCAACTCCAATTTGTTTCTCACAGTGATTGAACTTACATTTTGTATGGGGTTAATGATAGTTTGAGAAGGTAACTTCCCTCGGGACTCCAATTTGCTTAAAGAGGTTACTAATTGGCTCACTTGATTCTCCAAATTTTGAATGCTAGCCCTAGTCTCTTGCTAAAATTGTTGAGTGTTAATTACAAGAGATTTAACAATATCTTCAAGGGATGTACCTAATTTTGAACCCATTTGTAATTGTTGTTGAGGTGGTCCATGTTGGTATGGATGGAAATTTTGTTGTCTTGCTCCATAACTGAAATTTGGATGATCTCTCCATCCCGGATTATACGTATTTGAATATGAATCATACATCCTTTGGAGCTGTCCCGGAAATCCTCCAATTGCATTTACTTGCTCTTAAGTTTCTTCTTGTAATGTGGGACACATATCGGTTGGATGTCCAGTAAAAGTACAGATCCCATACACTTTAGCTTGCAAAGACATCCCTGTATCAATACTTTGAACCAAAAAGGTTAGTTCATTAAGCTTATTTTCAACTTTAGAGTCACTTACTTGGTTGACTCTCCTTGGCATGTCTTGACATCTACCAAACTGTTGTGTGTTGGCTGCCATGGTAGATATGATTTCGCAAGCTTGTCGAGGAATTTTGTTACAAGAGCCCCTCCACTTGCTGCATCAACCATTCTTCTCTCCAAATCCAGCATCCTTTCATAGAAATATTGAATAAGAGATTGCTCAGTAATTCCATGTTGTGGGCAGCTGGCACAAAGTCGCTTGAACCTCTCCCAATAATCATGGAGAGTTTCTGCATCTTTTTGCATGATGCCACTGATCTCCCTTCAAATCAAGGCTGCTCTTGAAGCTGAAAAATACTTCTCCAGGAACAGTCAGACCATGTCCTCTCATGTTCTGATGGTTCCCGAAGGCAAATAGAACAACCACTCCCTGGCGGCATTTTGCAAAGAAAATGGAAATGCTCTCACTTGATCTGTTCCTCGGTCACTCCTTGTGGTTTCATGCTTGAGCATACTACGTGAAACTCCTTCAGGTGCTTGTTGGGGTCTTTATTCTCCAATCCGCAGAAGATGGGAAGTAGGTGTATTAAGCTTGATCTCAACTCAAATGCCACCTCCAGGGTTGGCTAATTAATGCAAAGGGGCTGTTGCTCCATCGAAGGTGCGTGTAGCTGTCTCACTGTCCGTTCCTCAGCCATGACTTCTTCTTCTTCAGACTAAGTTTCTACTCCTTCGAATTTTGTTGGAGTTTCGGGTGCTGGTTAGTCTAAAGGAGATGTGGACGTCGTGGCTGCTTATTCCTTTCGCAGTCTTGCTGCTTTCCTCAATGCACGGGCTCGCTTCTCGATTTCTAGATAAAAATCTAAGTTAGCCTGTTCAGATCTAGTCATCAAAATCAAAAATCAAATTGATATGAGTCCCCAGCAACAGAGCCAAAATTTGATAAGTGTCGAAGCCACCAAAAATAATTTTTGATTTTCTAATCTAGAGAAATTGTAGATATGGAAACAAGGTCGAACCCTAGAGATTAATAAAACCTGATTTTTAATTTGAAACTAGTTTATAAAGACAAATAAATAAAAAAGGGGGAGGGGGGGGGGGGGGGGGTTTGATCAAGTTGCAAGTGAAAGTAACAGAAAGAGATAAATTAAATAATTAAATACTAATATAGGAGACGATTCAGCCAAGGATGATTCGTAGCATGGGATTCTCTTTATCGATCACTGATACATAGATAATTCTAAAAATTGAAAGACTGACAAGTTATAATCTTTGGACAAGCGCTTTCGAAAAATCTTTTCGTAATATTAGATTACACAGACAAAACGCTAGAATAATCCCTAATTAGTGAACAACCCTAAACAAGTGATAGAATTTAATTCACTAACAGCAGTACAAACTAGAAAGACCCTACCCTATTCAAAAAACTCACAAGCGCGGTTCATTTAAAACAGATTGTGGGTTTCCATAATATAATTCGAAGGCTTGGATGCAATTAAATTATATTATGTGCTACTTATTCAATTCAGTTAGATAATACGAATCTCAACCTTATTGATAGCTATATGCTTTCCTACAAATTGAACAATGGGCCCTTATTGAACAAATAATAAGAAAATACTAGAGATGGGGTTTCTCATAATTGCAAAAAACACACAAAAGCCAAACAGATTTAAAGAGTATACTTATCGCATTTAGATCTCACGATTGCTAAGAATCCTTGCTTGAATTCAATCCTTGACTGAAAATATTGAGCTTAGCCGCTCATGGCTGTGAAGAACATGAAGAAATAAAAATGGATCTAGTATTTTATTTTTAAGCGTAAAAATGAAAAGTAACGGGGAAGAAGAGAGGACCTCCTCTTCAAAACTTCAGAATATATATGAGAACAAATAAATCCCTAAAATTAAATAATATCTTTTTAAAATAAATCTAAAATATTTAATTATCTGTAAAATCCCTTAAAGTTTGAATCAGCTTGCATTTAAAAAGATTTCCTCGCGTTTGGTAAGATTTGTCAAAATCCAGGTCGCAGCTTTTTAGCGCTTGCCCAAGCGCTATTACAAAACTTTCAAAAGCGTTTCTCTTTCCTGCAGGCTGGCTACATAGCGCTTGCCCAAGCGCTATTACAATACTTCTAGTAGTTATTCTCTCTCCTGGACTGGTCTCTCCCTATGCTTGCCCAAGTGCTAACTGCAGACTTCCAAAAGCATTTTTTAGGACTTAGCACCAATTTGATAACTTTCACCAAAACTTTCGAAATTAGCCTCCAAAGCTTCCTTTTTGCCAAATGTAGCATTTCCTGCGGGAAATATAAAAACCAAGTGAAAAGTCTTCATTTAAGCCAAAAATCACCCATAAACAATAATCAAACATATAACATTTTATGCTTAATTTACAAGCTATCATTAGGATAAAGCTAACTTATGGTCATCAATTAACCATTAAAAAATGACTTTAACGGCTCGAAAAGACGAAGCCAAATCCCAGATTGGAAGTTTTCTTCACATAACAAGATAGAATCCTTGTCCAAAGGAGAGTTCTCCCTCATGTCCTCAGAAGGTCGAATTAATTTGAATTCGAGCAGAATATTGTA
Source organism: Jatropha podagrica (assembly GCA_947857235.1). Lineage (NCBI taxonomy): Eukaryota > Viridiplantae > Streptophyta > Magnoliopsida > Malpighiales > Euphorbiaceae > Jatropha > Jatropha podagrica. Next base: position 42,874 of record CANUEP010025203.1, read on the forward strand.
AGTATAGTATGTCTAATAGTTCACCCTCATCCATGTCAGAAGGAATATCGACAATCCGAACATTTTCTTTTCTCCCCCTCGCCTCACCCACTCTTGAATTGATCTCTTCATAAGGCTAATTATTAGGGCACTCAGATAGTATTTGGACGTCTTCACCACTAGAGTAACCCATGAATGCAACCAAATAAAAATGAACAAGGATGAAAGAAGAAAACTTACTAGAGAGAGAGAGAGAGAGAAGCGTATTCTAGAGAGAGAAGCTTTGAAAGTCAAGAAATGACAAGCGTAGAAAATGAAACAAAAATAATTCTTATAAAGGCCAGGCAAGGCATGCGAAGAGTCACCTCATTTAATGAGGCTGCTCCTCGAACACTCTCCCCTTTTGACACCTCGGGTTCCACAACAAATAGCAAAATACCCTAGGCTATCATTACAAACCACTAACAAATAAATAAATAAATAATAACAAAACATATATTAAAACACAATAAATGCTCTACAAATATAACATTTGGACATAAATGTCTAAATAACTTATGGAAGACTATTGTTAACATATAATAATTAATTATTTTAATATAAAAAATAAATTTCTAAAATAACTCTAATCGAGAAATAAATTAGGACTCTAAATTCTTATCTGATATGAACTATTCGGACCCCACTATATATATATATATATATATATATATATATTTTAAATTTACTCTAAAGATAGCCGAATCACATAATTAAACCTATGTTAAATTCTGAAAGATTAACAATATCCAAGGACTCATATAAATTACCCTATCAGTATCAACCTTATGCAAGAATTGGAATAAAAATAAAACCCCTCTAAATCTCCGAAATACTCTCACCCTTATCAAGTTACCATAGGGAAGCCATTGTCTCCTTCATTGCATTAAAAGTCCAAAAGTTTCACTGTATTGAATCCTGCTACCAGACAAAGGCTAGGTAGGCCTTCTCGTATTGGTACATAACCTCCCCACTAAAATCATGATAATCATCACATGGACATAATTTATTTCACAAACAGCTGTAAATATTCCTTAGCCTTCTATGCCAGGTGGCAAAGGCAGTTACCATTTTTACTTTTTGTTAGCTTTATGTATTTCTTTTGGATTGGATAATGAGGAAATAGAACAACAGCATGTTACACTTTCTCTCTGTACTTTTCTGTTTTAATCAATTCAAGAAATATATTTCTCCATTGTCGAAGCTTGTGTTTGCGATCATGAACTAGCTCATCATGGTATCACATCCTGCGATTATCAATTAGTTTTCCTTTATTTTTGTTTCTACAAAGCTAAGAAGAATGGTGAATCCAAAAATTGTAAACCCAAATATCCCTCAAACTATAAGATCTGAAGTCGATACGATGAATGAATATCTGTCTCTCACTAATTCTAATCATCCTGGTCTGAACCTAGTGAATACGCCTCTAACTGGCAAGAACTACCTCTCTTAGAGCCGCTCGATCACTATAGCTTTAAGAGCGAAGAACAAAATGAGTTTTATAGATGGAAGGTGTGAAAAACCTAACTATAACTTTCCAGATTATGAGAAATGGATTAGGACAGACAATATGGTTGTTTTGTGGCTTTTCAATTCGATTTCAAAAGATATTGTTCAATAATTCATATATGCAAATTCTGCAAAAGATATTTGGGATGAACTCCCAAAGGTATGGAGAATGCAATGGACCTTTATTTTACTAGATTTCTAAAGAGATTTGTACCTTTAGTCAAGGAAATTTATCTGTCTCAGTTTTTTTACTAAGCTCAAAGAGAAGTGGGATGAATTAGGGATTCTGATGCAACCTCCTACTTGCAATTGTGGAGCAGCCAAGTTTTATTCTGATTTGGAGAACATTACTCGATTGGTTCAATTTCTTATGGGCCTCAACGACAGTTACGATCATGTTCGAAACCAAATCTTGATCATGGATCCCTTGCCAACTGTTAAAAAGGCCTACTCTATGCTCTTACGAGTAGAAAAGCAAAGAGAAGTGAGCAGTTTTACTGTGGAGTCCAGTGAATCTCCAGTAGTTATGTTAGCTCAGGGACATAAACAAGGGGGTTATAAAGATAATAAGACCAATTTTCAAAGAAGAGATGCTACGGGAAAGGTGAATTAGTTTTGTGATAATTGTCAGGCTAAAGGTCATACCAGAGAGTCCTGTTTCAAGATCATAGGCTGTCCAAACTGGTTTTATAAACTGAAGCAGAAAAGAAATCAATCCCAAGCTTGTAATGCACCAAAATTTCAGATCTCAAAATGGTATTATTTGATTCAGGTCAAGAATGGTATTGGCCGAAAGATAAATAATATTTTATTTGAACCCGAAAATAATATTAAGCATAATTATTATTTGTGGAGTTAATTAGATTTTATGTGATTAGTATTAATTAATTAAAGTTAAGATATAAATTTTTCATGACAAAATAAGTAATAAATTATTGGTGAATAGTAGTTTATTGGTCTATGAATAGTACCACCAGTCCGGAACTTCATAATATTTCGGTCCAAAAAAATTACTATTGATGCTTAAAATCTTATTTAATATTTTTGGAGTATGTTTATATGATTTAAGTGGGTATACAATATTTCATGAATATTTTTGAAGAATTTAAGTATTTAATTAAAAGTGTTTTCTAGTGTAGTGTATTAAGGGAAATTGAGGAATTATTTTTATGGAGTTAAGTTAATTAATTGGTGGAGTTTAATAATATTTGGAAGAGAATTATTTGATGGATATTTAGAGCTTTTGGATGAGAATACTAGAGACCAAATCCTAGCCATCCATTTGACATAAATGAAGTAGCTAAATTTGACTTTGCTACTTAAAATCAACATTTATCCAACTCCATTTTCTTCTCCTTCTTCTCCCATCTCCAACGTTACTTCCTCCTTCTTTCTCCTCCATGTTTTTTAATTTTCTCTAATACCAAACTATCCAAAATTAAGTGAATTAAATCAAAGTCTAGTAATAAGACTTGAAGAATTAAGCATATAAGAGTGGTATTTGGTGATAGAATTCAAGAATTTGAAGGTTACTACAAGTTCAAGGAAGTTGTCGTTTTTGACTCTAATGTTTTAATTAAGTATTTCATAGCTTAGATATGTTATATTAGGCATTAAATCATGCTCCATCTTTTTCTTTTGTCATTTCTTGATTTTAATGATTATTTTTGCTATTTTGAAGAGGTTGGAGAACCGTCCTCTAAAGGGAAGGATAATGTTAAGGAAAAAGGCTTTCTAAGCCTATTCAAGCTTTTTTTCAAGGTTAGTGCATTATTATATCATTTCCTCTTTCATTTTCTTTAAGTTTTAATTTTTAAGTTTTTAAATGAATTTTGAGAAATTGTAAATTGTATTGGAAAAATGGTTCTTTGATTGTTTTAACTTGATTTTCCATGTTTTCTAAGCATGATGAAATGCTTGAATAGGAAGAGGGACATCCCCTTCTCCTTCCCCTTCACTTGGCCGAACCTCCTTAGGAGGAAGGACATTAATTTTTGCTTCATAGTTTTGTGTTCTTTTAATATTAATGAGTTTGTTTTTAAGTAATTTAGTGATGCTTTAAACCATTACATGGTATTTTAATGTTTAAGCATTTTTCCAAGCTTAAAGAAAGTTTGAATGTGTAAAAGATGAGTTTTAAGATTAAATGTTTTCAAGTAATGATTTTATGGCTTAATTAAGTGTTATTTGATAAGTATTTAATTGGTGTTTTAAATCTCTATTTTGAATCTTAAGTACTTATGATTTTAGAGAATTAAAAGAAAGCCTTAAAAATGAATGAGAAGTGTTTTATGTTTATATATGTACTAGTAAGCATTTAAAGGGGTGTTAATAAGTGAATTTGATTTGTATTTTAAGTACATTTTGAATATGAAGCTTTATTTTCGTAAGTGTGAAGGTTGGTAAAACTTTTATGAGTTGTAAGATTTAAAAAAGTAAGAAAATTTAGTTTGAAACTAAGTATAATTTTGGAAATGGAAGCTTAAATGCTTTGGTATGAAAGGTGAAAATTTTTGCAAGTTAAAAATTGGTGAATTTTGAAGTAAAAGGAGTTAAGGCTTAAAATGTTTCAATATGAGTCTTAAGAAAATTTTGAAATAATGAGTATTAAGTTATTTTGAAGTAAAAATATTTAGGCTTTGAAATGTTTTGCTAAATGTTGGTTTTAAGTATTTTAAGCTAAATATATATGTGTATTATGAAAGTATTATTTTTTGTGGGAACATAAGTAGGTTTTGATGAACTTTACAAGTTTTAAAGAAGTTAAGAAAAATAAGTTTAAGTTAAGTACGTATTTGAAAAATGTAAGTTTTGATGCTTAAGTATAGAAAATGTGGTTAATTTGGAAAGAAAATCTTTCTCCTTCATTAGTAAGAGAGACCGAAGCATAATGGGGGAAAAAGGGCTTGAGTTTCCTTCACTTTTATGTTTAATTTTACTTATAATTTGATGCATGATAAGTATATTTTTGAATAGTATTTAATATATTTGGTTTTAAACTTATTATGAATTTTACACAACTTAAAAAAGTGAAAGGTTTTGCTAAGAAATTATGTATAATAAATAAGATTCTCTGTTAAGGAATGGATTTGTTTTGGGCTCTAGTATGCATGATTGAAATGTAGTAAGATGAGATTTATTCCGGTACATGAGCATGGTCGACTTTTAAGCCTTTTTGTTATATGGAAGCTATGATTATATGCTAGGCTCTAGATGCCTTATGAATAAGCGGACGCGCTTATTATTATGTGTGGCGCTTTCACAAGCCATTAGGGGCGCTTTCACAGGCTTCATTTCTAATATGGGGTGGCACTTTCATAGGCTTTGTTTCTATTATTCTGATAATCTGAAATCGAATATAATAATTTTTTTCTCAGTATACATATGAGCCATTAACTAAGAATAAGTTATAGTTTGTTCTGTTATAAAGAAAAATGAAAATATATTTGTATTTAAAAAATTTTTCCTATATTTATCAAACTATGAATTTATTCTTAAGAATGGACTTATTTGGGATTTTTGAAATATCTTAATTTGATTTGTATATTTTCGATATTTTTTTGTATTTGACTTAAGTATTTGAAATTATATTTTAAGTTTGTTGCTTAGGCACCCTTATGTATTGTAATATTAAGTTATTTAACACCACTGAGTGACATACTCAGCACGTCAATTTTTATCACGTACACGTTAGGACAATAGGTGCTACTCGAGGACCGAAGGCTTAGCATAAGAGAAGGAAAATTTATTTTGGGTAGGACGTGTATAAAGTATATTATGGCATGTATTAAAATATTATAAGAGATTGAGTTGTATATATTGAACTTGTAAATTAATGAGATTTGTGATTAATTAAGAATTTTTATCTTATTGTGAATTTTAAAGTGAATTATCATTAGCGATTAAATCTTTGAATGAATGATATCATGTTACGATAGAACCTAAGTTGATTGATGTGAACAATTAGAAGTATTGTGTGAGCTATTATATTGATTTGGAGTTTTGGGGTTTGGAGGAATTAATATTGGACGTGTTTTTGTTTTTTTTTTTTTGTGGCAAGTTGATTTCTAAAGAAAACTCTTGCGAATTTTTCGTAAGAATTTCCTTGAACCTTGTTTTAAAAAAAATATTACTTGCCTCTCCATGAAAACTTAGCCACTTTTAATATATGATTTAAGATTATTAAGTAAGATAAGACGGTGCTTCGGCATTAAATGTGGCGCTTGTCGTAGGGTCCTCCAGGATTCGACGGTGGGTGTTACAAGGCTCACATGATTGGCACTATTGGTGAAACCCCCTTAGAAGTTCATCCTGAACATCAAAAGGCATCTACAGAAGCTTGGACTGAGAATCTTACAAAAATAGTACAAATTGAAGTCATGAAGGCTATTAAAGGCAAGCAACTAATGCATGCAGCGGATGGAAATGCATATGCCAACAATTGTTCTTTTGCAAGTATTGGATCTAATGAGAGTTTTAAAAGCATTGGTGATAACAATATAGGTGAATGGATCATTGACACATGTTGTACCGACCACATGACCTCTAACCTAGAACTTTTCACCACATTACACAAGTAAACTAAACCAAGATCAGTTAAACTGCTCGATGGTTCAATCAAACTAGTCCATCACATTTGCACAATCAAACTAATTGATAGAATTACTTTGACAAATGTCCTTTATATTCCCTCTTTTCAATGTAACTTGATTTCTGTTACTACTTTAACCAAAACTAATCACATTGTTGCCCAATCTTTACCCAATTGCTCTATTTTATAGGATTTGGGAGTAATCAGAAGATTGCCATTGGTCAAGAGCAAAATGTTGTATACCTGCTAAATAAGAAGTCTTTTGATGTTGTAAGTAGTCATTGTATGGTTTCCAATACAGAAGTAAATAAAAGGGCTAAAAAGTTTAGATTGTTGCATTCTAGACTAGGACATGTTTCCAATCAAAGATTGAAATATCTTGGTGTCATAGATAATGATGATTTGCATGACATTGTTTGTTCCATATGCCCCATCTCTAAACAAACTAGACTTTCTTTTCCCACAAGTGTCACTAAATCTGAAAAATTGTTTCAACTAGTTCATATTGATCTTTGGGGAACCTATAGTGTTCAATCTATTACTAGGGCTAGATTCACGGTGATAATTGTGGAAGATAAGTCTAGATATACATGAGTATACATGATCAATTTCAAGCAACAGGTGTTTAAGGTTTTATGTCATTATTTGAAGTTAGTACAAAACCAATATGTAGTTCAAGTTCAGAATATTATATCAGATAATGGAACTGAGTTCCTTAATAGTCAATGCAGTGGTTTATTTCAATCTAAGCATTATACATCAAAGATCCTGCATCTACACTCCACAACAAAATAGAGTTGTAGAACAAAAACATAGAAGTTTATTGCAGATTGCAAGATCTTTCATGTTCCAAAGACATTTTCCAAAACATTTTTTGTCTGAGTGTCTCCTAGCAGCAACCCATGTTGTAAATAGATTACCAACCATTATATTAGGATGGAAAACTCCATATGAAGCGTTAACTAGTAACCCTCCTGATGTTTCATATTTCTAGACTATTCGATGTTTATGCTTTGCCACTAACATCAAGCCTCATAAAACAAAATTTGACCCAACAGCATAACTAGCTGTTTTACTTGGTTATTCTCAAAACCATAAAGCTTACAAATTATTCAATATTCAAACCAAAACTATTTTTCATTTTAGAGATACTATCTTTCATGAAAATCATTTTCCTTTTTAGTATTCTTTATCACTTAATCCGACTACTCTTATTTTACCAAATATTATTGATACACCTCCATCCGACATTCCTCATTCCTCTTCTTGCCTTAACCCTTTACCCATTGATATGTCTCCTTTACAACATTCCCCTGAACTTTCATCACCATCTCTTATTTCTATTCCCATGGAAACTAATCATCAGAAGGAATCTGATTCATTTGAAACAACTACTATTCTAGGAAATGAACAAATTGATGCTATTACATCTCCTTCAAATGTAATTAGAACAAGTACTAAAGTTAAAAAAAAAAAACATCTTGGCTTCATGATTTTGTTGCAACAGTAAAAACCAATGGCAGATCCTTTATAACTCAGCAATCAAATCCAAGTACTCTTTTTTTTTTTACTTCCTTTCCCCCCTCTTACATCTCCTTTATATCAAATGTGTCAAGGATCCTTGAACCCACTTCTTTTCATTAAGCTAATAAAGACCCTAATTGGGTGCAAGCTATGTAATTAGAATTGAATGCTTTAGAAGAAAATGGTACTTGGAGTATTACAGATTTACCAAAAGGTAAGAAACCTATAGGTTCTAAATGGTTGTACAAGGTGAAATATAAACCAGACGGTAGTATTGACCGATACAAGGCTAGGCTGGTTGCCAAAGGCTTCACTCAACTATTAGGTTTAGATTACATAGAAACCTTCTCCCCGGCCGCAAAATTGGTGACTGTTAGAATTTTTCTAATTGTGGCTGCTGCTAACAATTGGTCCCTGCATCAGTTGAATATCAACAATGCATACCTTCATGGATTCCTTGATGAAGATATATACATGCTTCCTCCTACTGGCTACAAAAAGTTGTTCCTGGTCAAGTGCGTAAACTAGAAAGGTCTTTATATGGTCTGAAACAAGCAGGCAGGCAATGAAATCTTGAAATTACTAAATAGTCAGAAGGTTTTGGTTTCAAACAGTCATCAAATGATCACTGTCTCTTCACAAAAGGTATTGACACCACTTTTTTAGCTTTGCTATTATATGTAGATGACATTCTTATTATTGGTTATGATGAGAAGCTAATCATTGATGTGAAGAATTTCCTACATGCCAAATTCACTATTAAGGATCTAGGCTATGCTAAGTTCTTTTTAGGCTTAGAAATAGCTAGATCACAAACAAGGATGTGTATTACTCAAAGAAAATATATTCTAGATTTAGTTCAAGAGGCTGGATTTCATGATGTCAAAGAGGTTCATACTCCATTGATTCAAGGTTTCAAACTGATTCCAAATGAGGGTGACCCTTTATCAAATCCTGAGCAATATAGAAGTCTAGTAGGTCAATTGTTATATCTTAGCTTGACTAGACCAGACATCACATACTCAGTACAACAACTAAGCCAATTTATGCAATCCCCAACTAATGTTCATTTAAAGGCGACACTTCATGTATTGAAATATCTGAAGACACATTCCTCCACTGGTTTATTTTTTCCTGTCGACAATAATTTTCAGTTACAAGCTTTTTGCGATGCTAACTGGGCATCCTGCCCCACCACCAAAAAGTCCCTTATTGGCTATTGCATTTATTTGGGGAATTCTCTAATATCATGGAAGACAAAGAAGCAAAACACTATCAGTCGATCTACTGATGAGGCTGAATATAGAGCCATGGCAGTCATTGTTTGTGAGTTGTAATGGATTTCATATATACTTCAAGATCTCCAAGTTCCTCTACAGCTTCTTATTCCCTTATTTTGCGATAATCAAGCCGTCTTACACATTATAGCAAACCCGGTCTTCCATGAACGCACAAAACATATAGACATTCATTGTCATGTGGTGCGCAATTAGATTCAAAATGGATACATCACTATAGCTCATTTGCCCACAAAACAACAATTTGCGAACATCTTTACTAAGAACCTAAATTACTCTTTGTTTTCTCATCTCATCTCCAAGATGGGGTTGGTTAATTTCTCACCAACCCCATCTTGCCATGGCAGTCACTGTTTGTGAGTTGCAATGGATTTCATATACACTTCGAGATCTCAAAGTTCCTCTACAGCTTCCTATTCCCTTATTTTGCGATAATCAAGCCGCCTTACACATCGTAGCACCCGGTCTTCCATGAATGCACCAAACATATAGACATTGACTGTCATGTGGTGCACAATCAGATTCAAAATGGCTATTTCACTATAGCTCATTTGCCCACAAAACAACAATTGGCGGACATCTTTACTAAGAACCTAAATTACTTTTTGTTTTCTCATCTTATCTCCAAGATGGGGTTGGTTAATTTATTTCACAAACAGTTGTAAATATTCCTTAGCCTTCTATGCAAGCTAGCAAAGGCAGTTACCATTTTTACTTTTATTAGCTTTATGTATTTTTTTTGGATTGGATAATGAGGAAATAGAATAACAGCATATTACACATTCTCTCTGTACTTTTATAGTTTCAATCAATTCAAGAAATATATTTCTCCATTGTCAAAGTATGAGTTTGCAATCATGAACTAGCTCATCACCCGTCCCTCCCCCCTTTTCCTCTTGTAAAAGTAAGTCTCCCAATTTTGATGCCAAAGAACGAGCATTGGTCGAACTTAAAGCCAGTAAGATAGAATAAACAGACAAACTTGCTAGAGGAAGAGCAAGACCAAAACGTCTCAAGTGAGGTGAGACTTATCATCTATATTCTTGGCTATATGATTGAAATTGGTGACATAAGAAAATATTACTTTCATTCATAACTTCTATCAACCCATTGTTGACGAGGTGGAGTAAAGAAATAGAGATATCTAGTTGTAATATAAAGAAAAAGAAAAAGAAAAGAAATTTAATCAAGTTGAATAGAAATTGAGTAGCATCAAATTAAAAGAACAACAAAGACTCTGACAAGCAGAAGTCAATACCCGAACCACCATCCTTGCTTGCTGACAGAGCAAGGATCATATGTTGGTGCGCTCTTGACTCCCTCTCTTTTATCAATATATTATTTATATAATTGCCCTTCCCTTTCAATTTCTGCCTTCAATAAATCCTACACCTACCACCACATTACCTACCCACCGTTACTAAATACCAATACACAATTTATCAAAAACTGAACTTTTGAGTATATTTTAATAAGAATTTTCAATCAGAAAATCAATTTAGTTAATTTACAATTGATATTCTGATTGAAAATTCATAAATTTAAAGTTCAATTTTTGATGATCTGTATATTAAGACAATAAATTGAGCATTGTTCCATTGCCAAATTACTACTAATAACTTATTTTCCACTCCTACCCTTTACTTTGTGATGAATTACCCAAAATCTCCCACTCTTCAAGATTAGATAGACACATCACAGTAGCCAGAAACCCCTTGTAGCGATCGAACAAAAGAGAATGAGTTGGGGAGACTTTGGGTAATTTGAAACCTATTGTTGAGAGGAAGCATTGGCATTGGCATTGGGATTCTCAGTGTTGGTAAGACCTGCAGTAATTTGGTGGAGAGTAGTACGCAAATGGCTGTTAATGGCATTAACAGTGGAGAGATTGAGCTTGGCAGAAGGGATGGTGCTGGCAAGGACTTGAAGGCCGATGGTGAGAAGACAGCCTGAGGAGTTATTATTTCCATCTTGAGAATAACTAGTAGTGTTGGTGGATTCCACAGGAAGTATAACAAAGCCTAGAGGAAGAAGAGGAATGAAAGATGGATCTTCACCGTTCATCGCTAGCTGGATTGAATCAACATTGATTGTTGTGTATACAATAAGAGATCCAGATTGGTCTGTACAACTCTCTTGTAGCATCAGCTCTACGTGCTGGGAAGAGTTGCTTGCAACCTTACAATATGCATGCATCAAACCAAAATAGAAAAGTAAAATAGAGGAAATAATTCCTGGTACAAAAAAAAAAACTAGACTAGAGAAAAGAACTAATTTTTAAAAGGAAAAACGCATATTTAAACCTTTGAACTTTTATATTATTCCTAATTAATCCTTCAAATAAAAGTTTAAGGATTTAACAGGCAAAACTGGAGGAATTAAAGGGCTTAAATATGCATTTTGCTTAAATAAACTGTTTCTGGAATCGAAAAGCTTACATTGATACGAAGAAGAGAAATGCAATTTCCTGGATGAGAGCCATTGGCAATGTGAGCAACTTCATGTAAGGCATTCCCATTAGAAAGGACATCCAGCTGGATCACATATATCATACTGTTACATTTTATTGAACACAATCATGCATTTCATTGAAAGTTACATTTGGTGAACTATAATGGAGTACTAACAAAATGTAATCAATGTATTTTCAGTATAACGCTTAAGCTGAAAATGTATCATTTTTAGTCTATAGCCGCTGGTACCTGAAAGCCCACTTGAGCTCCAACTACTTTTAGTTCGAGTACCGAAAACCTTGGTTATTATAAAAATGTATAATCTAATTACATTTCTAATAAAATATTTATCAATTTAATTAGAATCAACTCGAACCTGGGATCTTCGGTGTTCATCTCTCAGGAGATCAAAGACTTGGAAATGGGAGTAGGGAAGCCAAGTAGTGGATACTGCGCTTAGAATGACCCCATTAGGCTGGCCAGGCTCAGTAATTTTCCTTGTGGTAATTCGAACAGTGTCATCAGAAGAATCAGATAAGGCTGTCCAGGACTGGCCACTACAAGTGCTGACATTAACGCAGAATGTTCTAATCATTCTCTGTGCTAGTCTCATCAAATTCTTTCTTGCTTCTGGCGAAGGTATTACTGCAAATGCAACCAAAAAAAAAATGTTCATAATAATTCAACATCTGTCTTTATTGTTCTCTTTAAATTTGAAAACAGAAGAACTACTAAGTGCTTCGCTTTGGAAAAAACAACTTACAGGAATTCAAATCAATCCTGAATTTTAAATTGAATATTATATTAAAATTAAATTTATTTAAAATCCATTTGGCCAATATCATTACTCCACATTATATTAAAAATTTTCTTCTATTGAATTATTTAAATTGAATTTTATAAATTTTAGCTTTGCCAATTGATTCTAACTAATTAACCGGGTTTTTTTTCCAAAATGGTGCTATGGAAAAAAATATTTCCGTAAACGATGTCGGCCGAAAAATATTAATTAAAATGGTGTTTTGTTGACATTTCAAAAGCTTTTGTTCCGGTCATAGTACAACAAATGCATTGTTGCAGTTATAGTGCAACAAAATCATTAAATTTCAATTTATTTTAACGATGCGCAGTAGTTTTGCAGTAGATTTAAAGAGCAATATTCTCTCTTTTATGCCTTTTTTGAATATTTCACTTATAGTGTAACATTCAAAAAAGAAAAAGAAAAGAGAATATTGCTCTGTAAAGCTGCTACATATGTTAAAATAAATTAAAATTTAATAATTTTGTTGCACTATGACTAGAACAATGCATTTGTTGCACTATAAGTGGAACAAAGCCTTTGAAATGTTAACAAAACACCATTTTAGCAAATATTTTCCAACCAACACCGTTTACGGAAATATTTTTTTTCATAGCACCATTTTGAAAAAAAATCCTAATTAATTAGATGTTTTAATAACTGTTAACTATCAACTGTATTACTATTGCTATATGAAAAGTTAAAAATAGCGTTTTATAATATACTCTGAATTGAAGTGCACGTTAATAAAACTATGTAATATTTAAAATAAATTCTAGTGTGATTAAAACATCAAATTATTTAGAAAAGAAATTTTGCAAATGAATGGATTTCATGAGGTAGATCAATTGCAAATACTGTGTAACTGAAAATTAAAATTTATAAACGTATAGCATTATTTATATTGTTGCAAACCTCCAAGATCAGAGATATTTCTGGCCATGAGGCTAGCAACTCTCTCGCATTGTCTTTGCAATACTCCTAACCAGCGATGAGCTCCAAACGCCATCCCATTATACACTAATTCACCAAAAACCTCATGCACTGGCTTTTCCTCGATCTCTGCATGTTCAACCCATGTAACCTGTACGCGTACGTACATAACAAGTACTATAATCTCTGCAATATATATTGCTAGAACAAGAATGAATATAAAAATATATAAAGACGTACCCTTGAGTAGCCATTGGGCATATCTTGAATAACACAACCTGAAGGCTTTCTCCTATAAAGAGGAAAGGCAGTCTGAATGTTTTCATGGAAGCTATCAATGGGAAAATCAACGATTGCCCATGTTCCTTCTTCCACATTTTGTTGACAATAGCGAAGAAAATATGCTTCCCGAGTTGGCACTAATGGAGAAAGAACTTGCAGTTCTGCAAACATCTGACCGATCATAGAATAAAATTAAAATAAAAGTTTTTTTTTAGGATACTTTATAACTAAACTGATCTCAGAATGCATCAATTGTATGCCTACCAGGTGAAGAGAACCGCTGGAACCAGAAGCACCTGGTGTTATGATTTGAACAGTTTTTGCTCTAGCCACAATTGAAGTAAACAACTCCATCCATTTATTCTGAGAGTTGCAAATAAAGAAGAAGACAATTGATAAGAGAGAAGAAGATAACGGAATTTACGAAATAAATAAAGCTACTTACTGCATCAAGGAAAGCATCAACCAAGTTGATGCTATTCATTATAACCAAAGCACTGTCACGTGTAGCTTCAGTCCTTAACTCACTGGATTGCTGTTTGAGATTCAAAGGCCATGGAAACATTGTTGCATGCTCTTCAAGATTCAGCACTTCTTTTCCAGTCTCATTGTTTCTGATCCAAAGAGGCTCAGTCAACTGGCACATCTTGACAAGTTCATCAATAGATGACAATGCAAGCTCCATTGCAAGATTTTTTTCTTCTTCCATCAATACAAGACCATCCTCAGCAAAGGGGGATGTTTCAGGCAACATAGACATCTGCATCATTTCACTGCAAGCACCAAGAGAGTCTTGAAACTGCGTTGAATATATGTTCATATCCAAGTCCAATGAAGTAGGAATGAGCGGAGGAGCAGGCGCCACTGCTTGAATTGACCGGCCACTATATCGCGAGGCAATGCAACAAACGCGTTCTAGCTGCAAATGAATTTAGTAGTTAACTTCGATTTCATGTTTTTGTTGGAGATGTCGTTTAGGTTGCCTGATAAACACCATGTAGTATCACACAATTTGCTTTTAAAATATGTATGCTGTGTTTGTAGAATACAATATTATGTTATGAAACAAAAGCATGTGGTTTTCATTTTATTATTGAATTCTCGCCATCTTATAGTTAATACTTCATGTGTTTAAATGTAAAATCTAAAAACATAATTAATTTTCTTAGAATGGAAAGCAAAAAATTTCAAATTTTTTTTTTTTGTAGTGTATACTAAAATATATAATTAAGTTTGGTCTGTATAGAATTATCTATAAATGATTACAATCTTATTTAATTAGATTGAATTCCGTAAAATTAAATTTCTACATCAAAAATGAATTAAATATTTTCATTTTATAACCGGCAAATTTTGAAATCCATATACACAAAACATAATCTAAATGCATAAAATTTCAAGTATTTTTTTTTCTTTCAACTAGCATTTAAAAGTAGCAAAGACATAAATTTCATGTGAGATTATATATTGGAGACGAATTACATAAATAAAAAACATAATAACATAATAGAGTTGTTTGTGATAATAATTAAATAATTCTAACAATCACTTTTATTTTATATATATATAATTCTTACAATTAAAATATACCTCATCTCTAAGCCTTGCATTTTCAAGTCTAAGTTCCTCAAAGGAAATCCCACCAAGCATAGCAGGCCCTCCACAATTAGGGCAGATTATATTGCGTAATTCTGCTTGTAGCATGTAATTATCATTCTTCAAGGTCTCGTTCTCTGCTCTCAGTACAATATTATCTGCTCGATCTTGCTGTGCCTAAATTACATCATAATGAAATTTAAGGAAATAAAAAACACTAATTTAGTTGTGCATAACCCTAAAAGTTACTAACACATATAGCATTAACTCTTACTGTGCACCCTTTGGGAAGCACATGTGCAGGTAAAGGTTTAAATTACACGCCCCACAAGGGTTATTAATGGATACAGACTGTATATAGATATGTAGGACTACAAGCAAAAGAGCCAGCAAGCCAATGCTATAAATGCGATTCTTTTGCTACGATGCTCATGATGATGGGTTTAGCAAAAACATTACTAATGGACGCGTTTTCTTGGGAATCTCGTTCACTGTATGTAAACACCAACGATCCTCTTCATCATTAAGAGTTGGGACATTTCTAGGGTTAGCATGAAAGTGAAAGAGGAGAGAGAGAGAGCAGTAGTCACCTTCATTTGGGTTCGGCGATTTTGGAACCAAAATTTAACTTGGCGTGGCTTTAAACCAAGTTCTTGGCTAAGTTTCATTCTTTGTTTGTCATCTGGGTGTGGGCATTCCTTAAACAAGCTGCGAAATAAGCTTCTGGTTTTATATCATATGACAAAAATATACTATTGTATAAATAGCAATAAATGATTCAATTAAAAAGTCTAAAAAGAGACAACATTAAGGGTAGCATAATAAATAAAAGAAAATCTCATCTTTATGAGGGGAAAAAAAAAAAAGAAGAAATACTTGTTTGTACAAAATAGGTTATCCATTTGCAAATACAGAATCCAAGTTAGGATTGAATGGCTTTGGAAATTTTGAGAGAGAGGGTTGTTTTTGAGAATTGGGCAATGATTTTTCTTTAAAAAAGAAAAAGAAAAAATATGGAAAGGAAAATGGAGAAGATAAAGGAAAGACATACGCTTCCATTTCTTGGATCTGGCGAGCAGTGTGCCTGTGGTAACGCTTCTTCTTGGGAGGTTGAAGTTCACTGCTTTCTTGCTCATTCCCTGATTTGTCTTCAACTTGTTCACTTCCAGACCCACTTTCCATCTCCTCCTTCCCCGCCATCATTAACCCACTTTCTTCTTTCTAAATTTTTGAAACCAATACATCGTATCATTTTTTTTCTCCATGAACACAAGGAAAATATTTAAAAAGAAAAAAAAAAGAAGAAGAAGAAATAGAGTAGATTACACTTACAGGGATGATGGGAGGGAAAGCATGTTGGAAGGACATGTTTGGCATGAAGTTAAAGTTAGGGTTTCCCATGGCTGAGGAAAAAAGTGTTTCTGATGAGACCACATTCCCTCCCAATTTGGACAGTACTTGGCAATCTCCATACATATTTTTTTTTTCCTTATCTGATATAATATATATTTGAATAACCTAATTAGTAAGAAAGAAGAATATGTATTAAGCAATAACATAAAAATAAAAGAGAGAGAGAGAGGATAATATGAAATAGACTCGATGAAATCTAAACATGCAGCTCAAGAATACTGATCAAGAGAGAAGAAAAGTAGAACCAAATCTTGAAGAAGAACAACAAAATTTCCTTCGATTGGTAAAAATTGCAGAATATTTACTTTTCCCATATCAAAATCACCAAAAGTAAAGTCAAATGAAAATTTTAACTCTGGAAAGTTTCAAGAAACACTGAAAGAGAAAAAAGAATTCAGAAAAACTAGATGAAATTAAAGAAAAATAGAAGGAGAAAGAGTAAAATACCACCAACAATTATATGTGTGTTTGTTCTTCGGAATTTGAGAATTGAATTGTTGGAAAATGGAAATTAAGAAGAAAATCTTTCTCCTTTTTTATTCCCAAAACGCCTACCCTCTCCCTTTCTCTCGCGTTCTCTCAGTCTCAGTCTATTTACTTAAGTTTCCATTTCCATATTCCCTCTCTCTCTCTCTCTCTGGAATCTCCATTTCTAACTTTGTCATAAATTGGTAATTTATTAATTTCACCGTACAAGGTTAAAATCGGAATTTTGGTCTTAGGGTTAGACAGAAACCGATCTAATGCCAATTACTCCGTGTACTGTTTTTGTTGAGGGATAGGACGTGGCCATTCGGTATTCCTTAATGGCTTTTCATACGTTTCCCAAAGCTTAAAATGCAAAGTCAAACCTTTCCTCTTTTAAAAAACAAAATTACAAGTTACATTAAGGCTGTGTTCTGCATAGTCAAAACGCTGATAATATTTAAAAAGATTATTTAATAATATAATATTTGGATTAATTTTTAAATATTAGAATAGTTTTTTTTTGAGAAATTAACTTATATAATATTTATCTTTTAACGTTTCATAAAATGTTATTCAAACAGCTGATATCTAAACGCCACTAAAACAATTAACAGTTATCAAAACAATTAATTTTACTGAATATACTCTAAAACAATACTGTGATTGGTGCGTGTCTTCAACTTTCAGTTTTTTTTTTTTTTATAGAATTTTTAATCCTTGCATTATAATTATATTATATTATAAGATCCAATCGTTAATTTTTTAATTTTTCCACTAAAAAATTATAAAATATCAAAAACATCCTTAATGACAATTAATTATATAGAAATTATACAGTGTAAAATTATAAAATTTAAGATCCTTATATGTATATTTTAACAAATCACGGGAGTACATAGTAATTATCTTTAGGGACACTTTTGATATTTCACATTCACTTGGTGGGAAAACTACAGTTAGTGTAAGGAAATTATAATGCACGGAATAAATAGTTTAATTTTAAAAATTAATATCCCTACTAATTTATTTGAGCAAAATCTAAGGGCTACACATGGAAATTACTCCTTAATCTTTTACTTTATAAATTAACAAGTCTACAACGGTTAAATCTCTTAAAAAAATTTTAGTACATATTAATAATTTCAGCTTGATTTGAAAATAAAACTATTGAATCAAATATTTTAAAGGTGAGTTTCGGTTTAATATTAATTTGAACCAAATCGGTGATCAATTCTATTTGAAAAATTGATTATTGCTAGCAAGTGTTTCAATTACCAGGTCAAATCTTATTTACATATATAGATATTTTTTAAAATTTATGAAGTTTATATTATTGATGGTTAATAATCAATAAGATTAATATTGTGTGAAATATATTTATAATAGAAAAATAATAAGAATAATAATTTTGTATTCTGCTTTAGGTGATTGTATGGGGATCGCATAAGAGAAAAGAGAGAGTATTGATTGTAAAGAATAAAAAAAAAAAATTATTAGGAGGGGCAAAGGGTCTCTGAAAGGATCACAACCGTCAATTTTGTGTGTGTCCTGACTTGTAACGCTAGTAAATTTAACTACTCAAAATGGGCGCTGTGGGGTTTGGCAGATTTTAATGGGGTCTTGACAACACTCTTGTACAATAAAATAATCCATTTTCTTTTAATTATTGGACCACCATCTCTGCCCTATATATATATATATATATATATATATATATATATATATATATATATATATATAAGAAAGTAAATTACAAAAATAGAAAATAAAAAATAAAATTTAAAATCAACGAATCACATCTTTATTGGTAGGTTAAGAAAACCAAATAACGTTGTGAACTATACAATAATAATAATTTTCTCGTTACTTTACTAAATTAGTAAAAAAATTTATGATCGAAAGAACTCAATATCTCTTAATTTTAACATAAGTGAGAATACTAAACAGATCATATATGATTGACTTATCATAATATTATTTACTATAGCAATTAAATTATTATTTAATTCTTATATCTTAAATGATTGACTTATCATAATATTGTTTACTATAACAATTAAATTATTATTTAATTCTTATATCTTAAATGACCATATGATCGAATAAATTATTAACTTTTGTGGATTAATTCAACTGAAATCTTCATCGATAATTTTAAAAGATTATGATAATCTCAAAATATATATATATATATATATATAGCTAATAAATAGGATTATAGTGCCATGTAGAATTGTACCTTTTCATTTCCTACTAATTTTAATCCATTTACATAAATTATTACTACAATTAATATATTATAAATGATCATTTATCATGTGAAACTATTAATAGTAAATATTTAATTAAATAAATGATTAAATATTCTCATTTCAATTCAAGCCATTTGAAATTTATTTTAAATAAATATTTTGTGTGATAAAACTCTTTATAAATGTGATAAATGTTATATTATTTGTAGTCTATAAAATATTTTAAATATAATTTTTTAGGAATAAACAACAAAACTTTTGTAAATGAAAATCAACAAACATAAAGTTCAAAAAAGAAGAAGGAACTCTCTCCATCTAGATTAAACATCAAGGGAAAGAGCTTTTTGAGCAAGGGCATGAGCCACTTGATTGCCTAATTTTGATATTCTGATTCCATTATTATCACAAGAAAAAGAATTACTTTAGGGGATGTTCAAAATCGTCCCCTTAAATTAAAAAAATTGTCTCTTATACTTCTGGGGGCAATTAACGTCATCTCCATTGAGCATTCCCTTGACAAGCGTACTATATTCTATAAGAGACGATTTTTAATAAATTGTTCATTTTTTAGTGGATAATAATCGTTCCTTTCTCGATAGACGGTTATTGTCTCCAACTTAGGAGTCGTACATCGTCTTTTTAATTTGAGACAAAAATTGTATCTAAAAACGTGGTTAATATTTATCCCTTCTATATGGGACGTTAATCGTCCCCAAAATTAAGAATAACATTTGTCTTTAGTATTGAGACGTAAATTGTCCTTTATTATTGGCGCAACTATTTTCCCAATTTCTAATTCAAATATTAGTAAGCTATCATAATTAAGATTGATTGTTCCCTTTGTATCTTATTATAATAAAATGGGATAATTTTTTAAATTATCTCCTAATCTCGAGGGGTTAACATTTTTAGGAACAAATAATATTGATTGTCCCTATTGAACGTCCCCTTTTTTCATTTTTTCTTGTAGTATATTCAAGAATCACAAATAAATTAATTTTTCTTTATTTAAACTTTAGTTGCTATACTAATTTAACTTATATGTTGTTTCATATAGTATAACCCTATCACATTTTAATTTTTATAAGATGTAGATGTAGCCATGAAATGATACATGAATTAGATAAATATAATTTTAATTGATAATCTGCATCTTTTTAAGTTTATCGAAGCAATTCAAATTGAGGGGCTTTACAAATTGT
The DNA here is from genome assembly GCA_947857235.1 of Jatropha podagrica. Taxonomy (NCBI): domain Eukaryota; kingdom Viridiplantae; phylum Streptophyta; class Magnoliopsida; order Malpighiales; family Euphorbiaceae; genus Jatropha; species Jatropha podagrica. The sequence continues at coordinate 63,212 of CANUEP010025203.1, forward strand.
AATCCTTTGAATTTGATCATATCTTTATGTCGAATAGAATTATGGCTAAGTACAAATTCATATACTCTATTGTTTATTTGGTTTTTATTTATATATAAGTTTCTAGGAAGAGAATGACAAATGTAATATTTCTCTCTCTCTTTGAATTTTATACTTGTAGGTATAGAGTTGATACTTAGCATAGAAAAAGTTAAAGCAGAACTTGCTGCCAAGACTCTCACAAATGCAGCTGGATAAATCTTCATGTAACACCCGCCGCCTAATCCCGGAGAACCAGAAGGCGAATGTCACATTTGGTGTCGGAGCACCGCCTTATCTCACTTACGAACTCTAGATCGCATATTAAAAGTGGTTAGATTTTCAAAGGAGGTAAGTAATTAAAAATTTAAAAATAGAGTTTAAAGAAATTCCTACGAAAATTTCGCAAGAGTTTCCCCTAAAAGTTAACTTGCCACACAAAGAAAATATACACACTTCCAATATAACTTCTCCAAACCTCAAAACTTCAATTCAACTCAAATCATTAGCAAGCACTTCTAAATAATCATCCATTATATTTAGATTCTATCATCAATATTATAACCCATTCATTTCAAATGTAATTATTGATATTCATACACCAAAATATAATCAAGTCATTACTTAATTAATTACAACTCTTAATTAACAATAAGCTTAATATATACAATCTTCACCATTTACAATTTCTATGTACATGCCAAAATCACCATACAAGGTATATCCTACCCAAAATTCTATAATCTACTCTGATGTCCTCTTCTAGTCCCGACAAGTGCCCTCCGCTCCTAACTTGTGCATGATAAAACTCAACGCGCTGAGTGGAAGACTTGGTGGTGCTAAATATTTGTAAACTTAAAATATCCAAAGAACACGAAATAAATAATTTCAAACAATACATTTTTTTTAAACACTAAAATCATATTAATTAAATCCAAATATTTGAAAGATCACAAGAAATTCACACTTAAAAATTTATACCATCTCACAATAAATAAGAAAATATCGAAACTGCCAATATATTTTTCGGTTTCAATATAATAAATTAAAATTCCCTTTTTATTTTATCTAAAGCTCATACTGATACTGAAAGAATGTAAGTAGAATCGATCGTGGCTTGTGAAAGCGCCACCCACCAATCACATAATCGTGGCCTGTGAAGGCGCCAACCACCAATTACATAATCATGGCCTGAGGCCACCTGGTCTACTCAAGCACCACAATAATGAGCGTGTCCGCCTATTTATAAGGGCTAATAACCCTAGCATATGATCATAGCTCCACCAATAATACGGGTTGATAACCCGAGCATGCTCATATATCATAATAATCTCATCATACCATATGTCAATTACGTATGGTAGGGCTTAGAATAATTAAATTTTTCCATAAATAGTCTCATTTCTCATTCACCATTTCTTATCCAAAAACATTTTAAAATTAACACTTATTACGTATACATAAATCCTTTGCAAAATATCCTATAACTTACTAAAATTATCACATTCTCCCTTTTTTTATACTTAATAAAATAAATTCAAATGGATATATTCAAAATAGATATACTTAATATAGTATAAAAGTACTTAAATCAAGAAATTTTCAGCATTTTCATAAACTTAACCTTTGCTGTGTTCTCAGGGTGTAACCGAAGTTTTAGGACTTCAAATTGAGTGAAACTTAATTCCTTAGAAAGATAAGACAAAATTGTACAAATGTCATGAAGGGACCATAGTCCAGATCATTTTCTATGAGGGTGTGAGAAACCCAAGAACACAGACCAACAGTCCAAACACAATTCAACACAACTGGTTTTGGTATAAGGATCATAAGTTGAGCTATATGTATTCAAATTAGACACAAGAGGATGATTTAGAAAGATAAGAAGTAGAACTACAACTTTTATAACATGAGATATTATCTTGCCATTTTAATGGCCAAAAGAGACAGTCAATTCGTATATATAAGCGAGATGCCATAACAGAACCAGTTTTGGTATTTAAATCATAAGTTGAGCTACAACAATTGGAATTGAACATAAGAGGATGTTTTAGAAAGCTGAGAAATAGAGATATAACTTTTGTGCAAAAGTCAGAAATGGATGGAAATCATAAAAGGGTAAAAAATGACTTCCAGTCCAACTTAAGTACACCTGTAACATCAAAATTCATCAATTACACATTTTCCCAACAAAAACAACAAGAACTCAAAAAAAAGCGTACAAAAACCTAAAAATTGAAAACTTAAGAAAATGAAAGCAGAATGACAATATTATTGCACTAACCTCTTAAACAAGCTTAAAGAAGCTTAAAATCTCTATTCTTGAGCCTTCTCCTTACTTCTTGAAGAGGGTTCACCAATTTCTTCAAAGTAGGAAAAGAGCTTATTAAAATCAAAATTAACATTGGAAAAGAGAAGAGCATGGCTTAATGCATGAATTCCATAGCTAATCCTAGAATTTGAATTAATAAATCACAAAACCCAAAGTTACAACTTACCTCCTTTAATGGCAACTTCTAATCCAAGCTTAGTAACTCCAAATTTCTAGCTTCTATTATTTATTCCTTATGAGTTAATTACTTTTCTATCATTTAATTAGGTGGTTTAATGGAGATTGTGGTAGAAAAAATGAGAGAAATGAAGGAAGAAAAAGAGAAGAAGAATGGTGTGAGAATGGGGAGGAAGAAGAAAGAGAATGGGTATATCACATAACTAGCAAAGTCAAACTTCGCTTCCTCTCTTTATGCTTAATCAATGGCTAAGATCAAGTCTTAGGTAATGTCATCCAATGGCTCTAAATATTTCTCAAATAATTCATTCCTAAATATTATTTAACTCCTCAATTTAATTAAATTAACTCCTAAAAAATAATTCACCATTTATTCCTCAATATACCACAATAAAAATAATATTTTCTAGTTGCCGCAATTCTCCAAAAATATTTATGAAATATTCTCTACCCACCTAAATCATGCAAAAATGCTCCAAAAATATTAATTATAATATTAGACACATGTGGTAATTTTTTCGGACCGAAATAATACAAAGTCTCAGACCAATGGTACTATTCATAGACCGATAAGCACTATTACCGACACTGAAAAAAGACGCTGAAAAATGGACCGTTACAGCTCTCCCCACCTTAAAATAAATTCATCCTCGATTTTACCTATTATGAAAAACTGAGGATGCTGTTGCTGCTTATCCTCTTCTCGCTCCAAGTAGCCTCCTCTGTCTTCTGGTTTCTCCATAGAACTTTCACTAGAGGTATTCTCCTATTCCTTAATTCCTTAACCTATCTAGTAAGTATCCTTATGGGCTCCTCCTCATATGTCAAATCTGGCTCGATGGTGATAGACTCAGTTGAAACCACATGTGAAGGGTCCGATCTGTATGTCCGTAACATGGATGCATGAAAAACATTATATATCCGATCAATGTCTGGTGGTAAGGCTAGTCTATAGGCCAATGGTGCCAAATGCTCTAAGATCTCATATGGTCCTATAAACCTAGGACTAAGCTTACCCTTCTTACCGAATCTCAGAACCTTCTTCCACGGAGACACCTTCAAGAACACACTCTATATCCTTCCTCTTAAGATCAGCATACGACTTTTGACGATCTGAAGGCGCTTTCAATCTTTCCTTAATAATCTTCACCTTATCCTCCGCATCACGGATCAAGTCTAGACTCGCTATCTTCCCCTCACTAAGCTCTGTCCAGCATAAGGTGTCCCACTCCTCCTACCATACAAAGACTCAAAAGGGGCCATCTGAATACTCGACTGGTAACTATTATTATAAGCAAACTCTGCCAGTTGAATATACCTCTCCCAGCTGCCCTCAAACTCAATCACACAAGCCCTCAACATATCCTCAAGTATCTAAATCACCCGCTATGACTGACCATTTGTCTGCGGATGAAAGGTTGTACTGAAATGCAATCTGGTACCCAGAGCCTCATGTAACTTCTACTGAAATCTGGAAGAAAATCTCGGGTCTCTATCAGAGATAACGGAGGAAGGAAAACAATCTCATTAATATAGAGCTCAGCGTACTGCTCCATCGAAAAATCAATCCTAATAGGAAGAAAATTCACTGACTTAGTCAATCTATCAACTATAACCCATATAGCATCTTTCTTCCTGGGTGTAGTAGGCAAACCAACCATAAAATCCATAGTAATCCTTCCCCATTTCCACTCTGAAATAGAGATAGGTTGTAGCGAACCCGACGGAACCTGATGCTCTGCCTTAACCTATTGACAGGTTAAGCATCTCGACACAAAATTTGCAAAGTCCCTCTTAATTGTCGGCCACCAATACTGCATCCTCAAATCCTAATACATCTTATTACTACCCGAATGCATAGAATATGGACTACTGTGGGCCTCCTCTAAGATACTCCTCCTCAACTATGGGATCTTAGGCACACAAATCCGATCTCCAAAGTACAAGCAGTTGTCTCTCATCTGAAACCCCTTCTTCTTACTCTCTCTGGCTAAATCTTTCCACCCGGCAACAGTCTCATCACCCAGCTGTGCATCTCTGATCTGCTGTAGTAGGCTAGGTCTCACCATAAGCTCTGCTACAAGAGCACCATCTCTAGTTATGCTCTAACCACCTGCGGTGCCTCAAGCTAAGCTCTCTCTGCGTAAACAGATACTTAAGGCTCTGATGGTTTGTATACAAATGGCACTTCTTACCATATAAATAATGCCTCTAAATCTTCAAGGCAAACACAATAGCCGCTAACTCCAAATTATGGGTAGGGTAGTTCTGTTCATGTGTCTTAAGCTGTCGAGAAGCATAAGCAACTACGTTACCGTCCCGCATAAGCAACTACCTTACCCTCCTATATAAGCACACAATCTAGACCATTATGCGAAGCATCATTATACACATCATATGGCCTGCCTAGAGCTGGCTGTGTCAACACTGGAGCCTCAGTAAGCATCTCCTTAAGTCTCTCAAAACTGCTCTAGCATCTATCCGTCCACTCAAACCAAAAGTCCTTACGAAGAACTAGTCGAAGGGGCTGCAATAAGAGAAAATCCCTTAACAAACCTCCTGTAGTACCAAGCCAAACCTAAGAAACTGCGAATATCAATAACATTCTTAAGTGGCTTCCAATCAAGTATTGCCTCAATCTTCTTCGGATCCACCCGAATACCTTCTTTCGAAACAACATGCCAAAAGAAAGCGATCTCCGTCAACTAGAACTCACACTTACTAAGCTTACCATACAATCGTCGATCTCTCAAAGTCTGTAGAACTATCCGTAGATGGCGATCATGATCCTCTTTAGTCAGAGAGTACACCAAAATGTCATCAATGAAAACCACTATGAACTAATCCAGGTAAGGGTGGAAGATAAGGTTCATCAAATCCATAAACACTACTAGAGCATTAGTCAACCCAAATGGCATCACTAAAAACTCATAATGTCCATAACGAGTCCTGAAAGCAGTCTTAGGCACATCCGCCTCTCTGACTCTCAATTGAGGGTACCCAGATCCCATATCCATCTTCGAAAATACAGTGGCTCCTCTCAACTGATCAAATAAATCGTCTATCTGAGGCAATGGATAAAGATTCTTCACTGTCACCTTATTCAGCTGCCTATAATCAATACACAATCTCAAGGTGCCATCCTTCTTCTTCACAAATAAGACTGAAATGCCCCAAGGAGAAACACTCGTTCAAATGAAACCCTTGTCGAGCAACTCCTAAAGCTGAATCTTTAGTTCCCTCAACTTAGTGGGAACCATCCGATACGGAGCAATAGATATCGGCGCAGTACCCGGCATAACCTCAATACTGAACTCAACCTCCCTCGCAGGAGGTAAACCAGGCAAATCCTCTAGAAACACATCTGAAAAATCACACACCATCAGAATCTCATCTACACTAGGAGGTCTCCGCTCAGGCTCGAGCACACAGGCTAGGAACGCCTCACAGCCATGCCGTATCATCCTCCTAGCAGTACTAGATGAAATAACATTAGAGAGGTAATCCTTCCTCTCACCCACAACTACTATCTCCTCACCAGTTAGAGTCTGGAGTGTGATTCTCTTACGCCTACAATCCACAATCACATCATGACGAGATAGCCAATCCATACCCAAAATCACATCATATTCCCGGAAAGGCAACTCTATCAAATCTCCCGAAAATACATGCCCATGAATGAACAACGAGCAATCTCTATACACCCAATCAACTACTACACTCTGACCCAAGGGACTAGTGACCTCAATACTGTGCTCTAGTGTGTCCGCATGAATACTGCCCAATATACCCACATGTATGCATATATATGAATGCATGGAGCCCAGATCAATCAAAGCAAGTACAAATGTGTCAAAGATAGAGATGGTACCCGCAATGACATCCGGAGCATCCTGCTCCTCCATGGTCCTGATAGCATATGCCCTCACCAATGCTCTAGTCTCAGGTCTCTCCACCGTCTTAGAAACGGGCCTCTGACTCCCAATACCATGTGTCTCACCACGGCCTCTACCTCGGCCTCTTTGAACATAGGGAGCTGGCCTTCCAACCTACTGAGCTAGACCAGTAGCTACTAATGGACAATCCCTAACCATATGCTCGATAGACCCACATCTAAAGCAAGCTCTCGAAACTCCCCAACAGACCCCCAACATGTCTCCTTCCACACTGAGTACAAGTCGATAGACCTGGCTGTGCAGCACCTCCACCACTAGCAATAGACGTAGCCTGAGGAGCTGATCTCATAAACGTACCCCAACCAATTGTCTGACCCGATCTAACCCCCATCTGTGGTCCACCTCTAAATCTCTTGTTGCCGATTGGACCCTAAAAGTCTGTTGAGATGAAACACTCTAGAATCTCTTATGCTGACTACTCTGCTGAGTCCTCTAAACTCTAGTCTGTCTCTCCATCAACTCAAAAGCAGCCTTCACTAATGAAACTAAGGTGGTGTGGGGCTGGGATGTCAAATGCATCCGATACTCATCCAACTGTCCCTTCCTGAATCGCTTACACCGGTCTGCCTCTATAGGGAGCAACTTAGCATCATACCTACTCAGTCGTAGAAACTCCCGCTCATACTCTGAGAAGGTCATCCGACCCTATCTGAGCTCTAAAAACTTTGCTATCCTCTGATCAGTATACAACTCCCCACATACTTCTCCCAAAACTCAAAGAGAAAGAAATCCCAAGTAACATCTTTCGTCCTCATTGTCTTCATTATAGCTCCCACCACAAATAAGCCTCCTCCTTCAGTAAGGAGACGACACATAATAGTCTATCTCAGGGAGTACACTGCATCTGGTCTAAAACCCTCTCTATAGCCTGGAGCCAAAACTCTGCTGCAGAAGGATCATCATCCTTCCTACCCAGGAAATCCTCAACAAGGTACTTCCTCAATCTCTCAATCGAGGTCGATGCAACTGGAGCCTGGGGAACTACTCCCACAACCTGTCTCAACGTAGCTACTAAATGATGAACAAGATCACCCTAATTCGACCCCACAGGACCCACAGTAGCCCAACCCGCAGCTAAGGCACACTCTGCATCGGAACCCAAAACATCACCAGCGGCACCACCAGCTAGTCCACCACCCTCTAACATAGCACCCTCTAGAGGGGCATAACTGTCCACCTCCTCATCAGATAAATGCTGAGACATCACTGAATACCTACAAAAACCAGAAGGTTCGCATCAGAGAAAAATTCCCAAAACGCACTAATATGGTATATATTTAACTTATTTAATTACTCTAAACCAGATAAACTCTCACACCAAATCATATATCCTAGAATCGGCTAAACCTATGCTCTGATACCATTAAATGTAACACCCACCACCCAATCCCGGAGAACCAACATTCGATATCGGAGCACCGTCTTATGTCACTCACTGTCTCTAAATCATATATTAGAAGTGGTTAGATTTTCATAAGGAGGCAAGTAATTTAAAATTTTAAAAAAATAAAGTTTAGGAAATTCCTACGAAAATTTCGCAAGAGTTTCTCCTAAAAGTTAACTTGCCACACAAAGATAATATACACACTTCCAATATAACTTCTCCAAATCCAAAAACTTCAATTCAACTCAAATCATTAGCAAGCACTTCTAAATAATCATCCATTATATTTAGATTCTATCATCAATATTATAACCTATTCATTTTAGATGTAATTATTGATATTCATACACCAAAATATAATCAAGTGATTACTTAATTAATTAAAACTCTTAATTAACAATAAACTTAATATATATAATCTTTACCATTTACAATTTCTATGTATATGCCAAAATCACTATACAAGGTATATCCTACCCAAAATGCTATATCTACTGTGATGCCCTCTTCTGGTCCCGACAGGTGCCCTCCACTCTTAAGCTACGCGTGTTAAAACTCGACGCAGTGAGTGGAAGACTCAGTGGTGCTAAATATTTGTAAACTTAAAGTATCCAAAGAACACCAAATAAATAATTTCAAATAATAAATTTTTTTAAACACCGAAATCGTATTAATTAAATCCAAATATTTGAAAGATCACAATAAATTCACATTTAAAATTCTTACCGTCTCACAATAAATAAGAAAATATTGTAAATGCCAATATGATTTCTAGTTTCAATATAATAAATTAAAATTCTCATTTTGATTTTATCTAAAGCTCATACCGATACCGAAAGAATGTAAGTAGAATTGATCATGGCCTGTGAAAGCGCCACCCACCAATCACATAATCGTGGCTTGTGAAAGCGCCACCCACCAATTACATAATCGTGGCCTGAGGCCACTGTGGTGTGCGCAAGCACCACAATAATAAGCGCGTCCGCCCATTTATAACGATTGATAACCCTAGCATATGATCATAGCTCCACCAATAGTACAGGCTAATAACCCGAGCATGCTCATATATCACAATAATCTCATCACACCACATGTCAATCACGTATGGTAGAGCGTAGAATAATTATCCATAAATAGTCTCATTTCTCATTCACCATTTCTTATCCAAAAACATTTTAAAATTAACACTTATTACGTATACATAAATCCTTTGCAAAATATCTTATAACTTACTAAAATTATCACATTATCCCTTTTTTTATACTTAATAAAATAAATTCAAATGGACATATTCAAAATAAATATACTTAATATAGTATAAAAGTACTTAAATCAAGAAATTTCTAACATTTTCATAAACTTGACCTTTGCTGTGTTCTGAGGGTATAACTGAAGTTCTTGGACTTTAAATTTAGTGAAAATTAATTCTCTAGAAAGATAAGAGAAAATTATACAAATGTCATGAAGGGACCATAGTCCAGATAATTTTCTAAGAGGGTGTAAGAAACCCGAGAACACAAACCAACCATCCAAACACTATTCAACACAACCAGTTTTGGTATAAGGATCATAAGTTAAGCTATAGGCATTCAAATTAGACACAAGAGGATGATTTAGAAAGATAAGAAGTAGAACCACAACTTTTATGAAGATTATAAGATATTATCTTACCATTTTAGTGGCCAAAAGGGATAGTCAATTTGGATATAAAAGTGAGATGCCATAACAGAACCAGTTTTGGTATTTAAATCATAAGTTGAGCTACAAGAATTGGAATTGAACATAAGAGGATGTTTTAGAAAGCTGAGAAATAGAGATAAAAATTTCCTAAAGTTAGAAAATGATGGAAATCATAAAAGGGTAAAAAATGACTTTCAGTCCCACCTAAGTACACCTCTAACATCAAAATTCATCAATTACACATTTCCCCAACAAAAACAACAAGAACTAAAAAAAAAATCATGCAAAAACCTAAAGATTGAAAACTTAAGAAAATGAAAGGGGAATGAGAATATTATTGCACTAACCTCTTAAGCAAGCTTAAAGAAGCTTAAAATCTCTATTCTTGAGCCTTCTCCTTGCCTCTTGAAGAGGGTTCACCAATTTCTTCAAAGTAGGAAAAGAGCTCATTAAAATCAAAATTAACCTTAGAAAAGAGAAGAGCATGGCGTAATGCATGAATTCCATAGCTAACCCTAGAATTTGACTTAATAAATCACAAAACCCAAAGTTACAACTTACCTCCTTTAATGGCAACTTCTAATCCAAGCTTAGGAACTCCAAATTTCTAGTTTGTATTACTTATTCCTTATGAGTAAATCACTTTTCTATGATTTAATTAGGTGGTTTAATGGAGATTGTGCTAGAAAAATTGAGAGAAATGAAGGAAGAAAAAGAGAAGAAGAATGGCGTGAGAATGGGGAGGAAGAAGAAAGAGAATGGGTAGATCATTTAACTAGGAAAGTTCAAACTTTGCTTCCTCTCTTTATGCTTAATCAATGGCTAAGATCAAGTCTTAGGTAATCTCATACAATGACTCTAAATATTCCTCAAATAATTCATTTCCAAATATTATTTAACTCCTCAATTTAATTAAATTAACTCCTAAAAAATAATTCACCATTTATTCCTCAATATACCACAATAAAAATAATATTTCCTAGTTGTTGCAATTCTCCAAAAATAGTCATGAAATATTTTCTACCCACCTAAATCATGCAAAAATGCTCCAAAAATATTAATTCTAATATTAGACACATGTGGTAAATTTTTCGGACCGAAATAATATAAAGTCTCGGACTGATGGTACTATTCACAAACCGGTAAGCACTATTACCGACACTGTAAAAAGACTTTGAAAAATGGACCGTTACAGTTCTCCCCACCTTAAAATAAATTTGATGAATTTACCTGTTATGAAAAATTGAGGATGCTGTTGTCGCATATCCTCTTCTCGCTCCAAGTAGCCTCCTCTGTCTTGTGGTTTCTCCATAGGACTTTCACTAGAGGTATTCTCCTATTCCTTAATTCCTTAACCTATCTAGTAAGTACCTTATGGGCTCCTCCTCATACATCAAATCTGGCTCGATGGTGATAAACTCAGCTGAAACCACATGCGAAGGGTCCGATCTGTATGTCCTTAACATGGATACATGAAAAACATTATGTATCCGATACATGTCTGGTGGTAAGGCTAGTCTATAGGATGGTCCCAAATGCTCTAAGATCTCGTACTGTCCTATAAACCTAGGACTAAGCTTGCCCTTCTTACCGAATCTCAGAACCTTCTTCCACGGAGACACCTTCAAGAACACACTCTATATCCTTCCTCTTAAGATCAGCATACGACTTTTGAAGATTTGAAGCGGCTTTCAATCTTTCCTTAATAATCTTCACCTTATCCTCCGCCATCACGGATCAAGTCTAGACCCGCTATCTTCCCCTCACTAAGCTCCGTCAAGCATAAAGGTGTCCTAGCCCTCCTACCATACAAAGACTCAAAAGGGGCCATCTAAATACTTGACTGGGAACTGTTATTATAAGCAAACTTTGCCAGTCGAATATACCTCTCCCAGCTGCCCTCAAACTCAATCACACAAGCCCTCAACATATCCTCAAGTATCTAAATCACCCACTCTGACTGACCATTTGTCTGCGGATGAAAGGTTGTACTGAAATGCAATCTGGTACCCAGAGCCTCATGTAACTTCTTCCAAAATCTCGAAGAAAATCTCGGGTCTCTATCAGAGATAACGGACGAAGGAAATTCATGCAGTCTCACAATCTGATTAATATAGAGCTCTACATACTGCTCCATCGAAAAATCAATCCTAACAGGAAGAAAATTCACTGACTTAGTCAATCTATCAACTATAACCCATATAGCATCTTTCTTCTTGGGTGTAGTAGGCAAACCAACCATAAAATCCATAGTAATCCTATCCCATTTCCACTCTGAAATAGAGATAGGTTGTAGCGAACCCGACGGAACCTGATGCTCTTCCTTAACCTGCTGAGAGGTCAAGCATCTCGACATAAAATTTGCAATGTCCCTCTTAATTGTCGGCCACCAATATTGCATCCTCAAATCCTAATACATCTTATTACTACCCGGATGCATAGAATATGGACTACTGTGGGCCTCCTCTAAGATACTCCTCCTTAACTATGGGATCTTAGGCACACAAATCTGATCTCCAAAGTACAAGCAGTCGTCTCTCATCTGAAACCCCTTCTTCTTACCCTCTCTGGCTAAATCTTTCCACCCGACAACAGTCTCATCACCCAGCTGTGCATCTGTGATCTGCTGCAGTAGGCTAGGTATCACCATAAGCTCTGCTATAAGAGCACCATCTCTAGTTATGCTCTAACCATCTGCGGTGCCTCAAGCTAAGCTCTCTCTGCGTAAGCAGATACTTAAGGCTCTTATGGTCTGTGTACAAATGACACTTCTCACCATATAAATAATGCCCCTAAATCTTCAAGGCAAAAACAATAGCCGCTAACTCCAAATCATGGGTAGGGTAGTTCTGCTCATGTGGCTTAAGCTGTCGAGAAGCATAAGCAACTACATTACCGTCCCGCATAAGCAACTACCTTACCCTCCTATATAAGCACGCAACCCAGACCATTATGCGAAGCATCATTATAAACATCATATGGCCTGCCTGGAGCTAGCTGTGTCAACACTGAAGCCTCAGTAAGCATCGCCTTAAGTCTCTCAAAACTGCTTTGGCATCTATCCGTCCACTCAAACCAAATCTCCTTACGAAGAATTAGTCAAAGGGGCTGCAATAAGAGAAAACACCTTGACAAACCTCCTGTAGTACCTAGCCAAACCTAAGAAACTGCGAATCTCAGTAACATTCTTAAGTGGCTTCCAATCAAATACTGCCTCAATCTTCTTCGGATCCACTTGAATACCTTCTGCCGAAACAACATGCCCAAAGAAAGCGATCTCCGTCAACTAGAACTCACACTTACTAAGCTTACCACCGTCGATCTCTCAAAGTCTGTAGAACTGCCTGTAGATGGCGATCATGATCCTCTTTAGTCGGATAGTACACCTAAATGTCATCAATGAAAACCACTATGAACTGATCCAGGTAAGGTTGGAAGATTCGGTTCATTAAATCCATAAACACTGCTGGAGCATTAGTGAACCCAAATGGCATAAGTAAAAACTCATAATGTCCATAACGAGTCCTGAAAGCAGTCTTAGGCACATCCGCCTCTCTGACTCTCAATTGAGGGTACCCGGATCTCATATCAATCTTCGAAAATACTACCCAATCTACCCACATGTACGCATATATATGAATGCGTGGAGCCCGGATCAATCAAAGCAAGTACAAAGGTGTCAAAGATAGAGAAGGTACTCGCAATGACATCCGGAGTATCCTGCTCCTCCTTGGTCCTGATAGCATATGCCCTCGCCGGTCATGTCGTTAAGTCTCCCAAATCGAGGGCAATGCCCGAGTCATGTCATTAAATCTTATCTCGTGCATTGCTTCCTTCTATCCTAAAGCCTCAAAGCTAACTTGAGCACCCTAGATTATAAAAGCCTCAAAACCAAGCCTAAGCACCTCGGACTACAAAAAACAACAAAATAGACTTGAGCTCCCTAAAATACCAGAAAGCCTTAGATCAGACCCAAGGACCTTCATCTCTCAAATCAAGGGCAATGCCCGAGTCTTGCCATCAAATATTGGCTCATGCATTGCTTCCTCCTATCACTAAAAGCCTCAAACCAGACCTAAGCATCTTCATTTCCCTAATTGAAGGCAATGCCCGAGTCATACTATCAAACCTTGGCTCGTGCATTGCTGTGAACACTCAATTTTTTAGGCTCAAAAAGCCTATTTTCCCGGACTGCAAACAGCCCGGCCGGACCAAAGGCCATTTTGGAAATTCACCGAAAGCATGCCAATATGGTACTTGAAATGTCCGAAAAATTATGAGGATCGC